>LUGF01045615.1:21628-32466 GCA_001625245.1 Calycopis cecrops
GTATTCCCTCGCCGCTCGCCGTGCCGCAATTCGCCGTGGCATAGCGCATACATTTTCTAGCTTTTGTTTTGCCGCTCACCTCGCCGCAATTCGCACCGCTGTATCTGTGGCACGGCGGTAAGGGGTGAAATAGCGCTGGAAAGTTTGTTTGAAAGTCCTTTTTAACGGGTTATTGATTAAAAATAAAAAAATGCGTTTAAAATAACTTTAATAGCTGTAACTTTAACAGTTTTTGCTCGGCGATGATGAATCAGTCAATCAGTCAGGCCATCATATCACCTGCATAAGTTTCGATTCCGTAGAAATATCGAGATAATATGTAGCCTATATGTTAACCCGACCTGTTATAATATTCATGCAAAATTTGAAGTAGAAGACGCCCCAAGTATTCATACAAAAGTAAAAAAAAATTCAATGTACAGTTTTGACTCTCTCACGATTTTATTATATTATATTTTGTTATTTGATAACTAAATATTAAGTTGCAACTTGCTACTAAATTAGGTGTTTACTTTCAATTAAGCACTTAAAATTTAACTGAAATTTAGTTACCTACTTAACTACATAATACGTGTATATCGGGCATTACGTGTACTCGCAACTTGCAAGTATTTTAAAACCTGGTTTCCAACCCCCTGGTATTTTTATGTACTCATACTTGTTAGCTCTGGTAGTCACTAGAGGGGTATTCAATATTACATTTACAAGTATTGAAGTATATCCCTGTCAAAGTTCAAACTTCAAAGTATAATTAATATTTAATAACTTGAATTTAGAGACTTCAAAGTTAAAAGTTTAAACTTTAACGTTTGATTTATGAAGTCACACAGAACATGTGACCTGCAAAAAATATACATACTTGTGTAACAAGTTGTTTAAGTGTGCAGCACAATGTAGGAGGTCGTTACTGCCTAAGGTATTAACGTTGACACACCGATAGCGCGATGTAGCTCGTGTATCAGCGCCATCTGTTGGTGAGCTTTTGGACGAAAGTGTTGTAAACTGGCCCAGAAGTGCGAGGTAATCTCGTGGTCCGAACGCAATATTGTTTATTGTCCATCTCCGGAGACGAGGGTGAGTCAATTTTAGGATAACTTAAGATAACTGCAATGTAAACGGAAACTGAATCTAGCTGCATAATCCTTTGAGAGATAAAGAAAAGACTCGACAATAATTTCTCAAGCTGTCTGTAAGAAGTAGAGTCCGGTCGTCCTGCAGCTAGATCAGGCATATCCGAGTCTACATTTTTGCTTGCAGGCAGATTATGTAGAAAAATATAACAACCATATACCTTAAAACCCCTTAACATGAACCTATAGCATGGGCGTACCGAAGTCGGGGAAGTTGCCCCCCTGGATTCTCTTAATCTCCTACTATCTCCTTTTGTTATGCTCTAGTTTACCTTGCTATTGGCATATATTTACTAGCCGCAAACTTATACATGACATATAGATATAATGATTAATATCCTATTGTTATTTTGTACTTTAGTAGGTACCTAGTCTTGGCAACAAATCAGCTCAAGACATCATAAGAATAGCAAAATACTTTTGCAATTACTCAACTTTTTCAAGTCTTTTCTGCGCGTATCAGGGCTCTTACCTCTAACCCTATACTTTCAATGTAGGTATGTTAATGTACATGGTTTCGATTTTCATTTGTTTAAAGCTTATGCAACAAAATTGTATGAAAACTGCCATGAGAAAATCAGCATAGGTATTGTGATACTTTAGGTTTCAATGTGACAATTCTCATTAGATTATTACGTGTAGAGTGTAGGTAAACATTTAGCATATAAATCAAATTCATAGAGGAACGTAGAAATTTAAAAATTATTTCAGTTTGTGTTTTATTCTAGACCTTCTTCTAACTTCTACCTAAAGACGCTATTGCAATAGATAATTTAAGTGATCTTTGTGTGTTTCATTTTTTTCAACAAGACTTGATCGCCAGCTCAGCAGGCATCAACCGCAGATTGGAGCCTGTAGCAACTGATGTAAATTTGCGACTGAGCTTAATAACCAATTAGCGGTTGTTGGTGGCTGTTGCTACAGTTGACCGGTGCCGTAAGCATACTTACTTTCTCCTGCTTTGCCTCACCTGCAAAAACATAAAAAAGGACAATTGCAAGTAGAACTTTACGCAAGAGTTCAGTACGAACGTACCTATGTGCCAACATAACGACATAACATGCCGCAAGTATGTTATAATTAAACGTAAAAAGTAAAAAATTACATTTGCTAATTCACTTAGGGTCAATTCACACCAAAAGCGCGGCGAAGGGCAGCGAAGCGGAGAGCAGTTTATGTGTCATATGAATTTCAACTTTATAATAATTACTATAATACTTATTATCGCATGAGAAACTCTAACGAGACGCGCGGATTCCCGCGAAGTCGCTGGAATGCGCGAGAAGTCGCTGCAATGCTCCAGAAGTAGCGAGAATTCGATAATAAGTACTATAGTAATGAAAATAAAGTTGAAATTCATATGACACATAAACTGCGCTCCGCTTCGCTGCCCTTCGCCGCGCTTTTGGTGTGAATTGACCCTTACTTTGTGAGGAGGTAACTGCAAATGCAAGTTACCAATATTTATCAAAATCAATCAAAAAATCAAAAAGTTTTTATTCAAAATAGAATTACAGGAATTACTTTTTGAACGTCAACAATAAAATCTACCACCGGTTCAACCCTAGCCCACCACCATGATACCACGAAGGTAGCTACACTAATGCACAACATTATCAGTTTATATCAATTATTGTTTTCACAATGAGACAGGCTAACGCCCTAGAGTGCGGGTGGAGGCCTGTTAATAGTTAGGTAACGTTGGCACCCATGGGGTACAGAAGACCAGGCTAGCACCTGTCACTAGCATTATTGGTACAGGCTGTCGCTATCCGTGCGGTTGGTGTCCAATTATTAATTAGATAGGGAGGACAATATGAGCACAGGTTGTACGGACGTCTATAGTAGATGGTCCTCAAAGACTTTGCTGCTTCTTTGAAATAAACAGCTACATGGACGAAGAGGACACAATAAAACAAACAATTATCATAATGTCATCGTTATCATGTATTTATAATTAAAAACACGGAGCTAAAACATTTCAATAATATATAACTAACATTCACATTTTTTATATTCTCTTTAACAATAGTTCTGATCTATGTGTTCCTATCTTCTTACAAAAATAATTTCATTATGTTATCGTCCGGAATTAACGAAGGTCTTAATTTCTAGAATCGTCGGTGCAAGCTGAAGTCAGGGCGCGTTACCAAACCTAATTTATAAACGATAATTTATTTTTCATCACCCTATTTAATTACATAAAAATGAAGAATTATTTCTGGACTTTTCTGGTAATAGAAATACATACTTTGCCTCTCTTACACACTCTCCTCAAAGTTAATGGCTAGAACTCAAATTTACAAAGTACTGTCGACCTTAGGCACCATTTTGTCTAACCTCTGAAGAACGGTTTTATGTTTAGCTTGTATGAGAAGTCTGAAATTATAGCGTCTAAGCGAATAGATCACTTTGAATGCGATTTTCGTTCGAAAGTTGTTGAAAATGTTCGAGATGGTTCTCAGCTATGCTTGGTGATAAAAGTAGCCGTCTCCAGAATACTCGGTTTCAAGATGCTAAGTAAATTAGCATATTCTGTTGGGAGAATGAGCTACTTGTGGATATCAGTAAATATTAATATTAATTAATTTGCTTACGAGACAAAATTAAAATGCCATTGATGGATGGAAACTAAAAGGGTATTAAATAATCACATTTACGCTCATAACCAAATTAATTAAATTACTATACTATAGGTAATTTTAATGAAGGTCAAGCAAACATTTTTTTAAAGATCATATAAGAAGCAATAGTTGTAGCGTTATTCATGTTACTTGGCCCCTCTATGCTTAGTGACAGAAGAAAAATGCCAGAAACTGGAACTCTGAAAGAATTTCAAAATACACAATATGTATATAGAGGTATAGAAGAGTTATTCTTTAAGCCTGAACGGCCCTGATTCCATCACTAATTTTAGTATATACGCTGTCCAATAATTTAATTGACGATTATAAAATACAATACAAAACTTAATCAAACGAAATCGTCTAAAGACTAAGTTTTTTGTATAAAAATCATAGCTGAGAGATCTGGTAGATGCTATAAATCAAATGTAACTATACTAAATAATGAAAAAACATTACAATTTTTGTGAATAATAAACAGAGTACACAAGTAATAGACACCGACTAATAAATAAATTATACACATAGACAAACTATAAATTTTGTTTATAATTATAGATAATATAATGTTGTTTAATCATAGACATTAATCGAATATATTATATTATTTACCTATGGATTACTTTTTAAAACTAAATTAGTTGCTTAACTCTTATTCGTAAAACTTTAAAACATTTACAAAATAGTATTTTCAATTAATCCTATAAGTATCCAAATATTGAAAAAAAGTACGACAGTAAAAAAAACAAAGAAATGAAAATTTCGCGCCTATCTAGATACTTAGAAACAATATTAGATCTTCATTTAAAGCCATATTTTAAAGATTGAAATGCATCTATATTTATTTTATACAGAATTATATAATATAGACAAATAAATAATATTTGGAATGCGCCACGCAGGATACTTAAATGACAAAGTTTAAAAAACAATTTTAATGTCTAATAAACATAGCTTTGGACTTGCCTATATGGAAGTGCATGTTTTTATTTGAACTGGACGGCGAAGCAATTTAAAACCAAATCTCTCGAAGAGACAATTTATTTATCTAGGTAGTGCAGAAGTGGGTCTACTATTCAACCTATTGCGCTGTATGTACAAATGTACAATATAGTTACATGTAGTATCTATTTGCGTTTACTACGTCAGTGCAATTATCTTGATTAAAAATTCAGACTGTATTATCTTAAAGTTGGTAGTAAATAGAATGGCATTGGTGTAATCCGGCTTCTAGGCGATCAATTGTATTGTACTATATATTTACGAATAGTGCAATATTGTAGACCGATTAAATTTGATATCAAATAATGCTCAATTATTGGAAGCAAATTGATGCGAGTTTAGTTTTTATTGCGAATATTTTATTATGCAATGTAATTGATCGTCTAGGCCGCTTTCTGTTTGCGGCATAGACTAATATAGGTCATAAATTATTTACAATATAACAATCATCACTTAGTCATTAAAATGGCTCCAAGATGGCTGCACAGTTCGGACGACTACAACATATTAGTGATATCAACAATTTTTGTTAGAGACAAGTTATTCACTTACAATTATGTTGAAGGCTACGAATCACTGACCTAATATCATAATAAAGGCAGTGGCAAACGTTATGTAGAGGTTTATATTAAAAACAAAACTATAACGGTTATAAATTATGAAAAATTGAAGCATGACATGACGTGAGGCCGGGCTATATTCTTGTATTGCCGTAGCCTCGTGTCTAGTACATTACTGACTAGTATTAAGTGCAGTCATTACCTATCTTCAGTCACAAACTAGTGACTTGATGCACGTATTGCGGCAGCGTCGATGACGTAAAATGATCAAAATCATAGGAAAATATTTTTTTTTAATATTTATGTATGTACACTTATTACCTATACTTTTACTTTATATTAAGAAATGCCCAAGGTGATTGTGATCGCGCCAGTGTCGAAGCAACTCGTATCCATGTCCATATTATCGCATTATAAATGGAAAATTATTATATTTCCTTTACCCAGCAGTGAGACAACATAGGCTAAATAAATAATAATAAAAAAAAGAAATGTAAATGCTTGATTTCGCAGTGAATTTTGAGACATGATTTGGAACAAACGATACCTCTCATGGACAAGTTGTTTATTGTACTTACAACATAGGAGTTTTAACTAAATATAACAGATACCTTTAATGGTGCCTTAATTACAGCTACCAATAATTATAAATAACAATCTTCTGATTTACAATCGATGTCACATTATAATTTATCAAACTAACCAAGTTACAGTTGTTAGTATAAGTGACTACATACTAGTCGACCGCCTTGTCTTGTCATTATAATAACAAAAAAGAAAACGAACTGGGTTAGAACTATCACAGTTCCGTCACATCAATAATCGTTACGTTCCAACTCTTAAACAAATAATAACAAAACAGTAAAACCTCGTTTTTTACGTTCCATCAAAAATAAAAAATAAAATGAACATGAATACGAGCGCGTGGCAGTTTACTGGAACTCGTCGTCGGAGCTAAGCAGCGTGGTCTTCTCGTGGTAGTTGGTGGCGTGGCTGATGGTGGCGACGCGCTGCGGCGGCGGGCGCGGCGCGAGAGCAGCGCCCTCATCGCCGCGCTTGCCCGCCTCCGCGCCGCGCATTACTGTGGCGCAAACATTACAAACTAGGTTACACTCATCTTATACTCTCTGTGCCTTATTAATAAACATATATTAACTTTACTCTAAGTATAAAACTAGATTCTGAACTAGATACTAGTTTTATACTTAGAGTAAAGTTACTAAACTAGATTCTGAACTAGATACTAGTTTATAACTTGGAGTAAAGTTAATCTATGTTTATAAATAAGGAGGTATATATTTATATTAAATTCTCGTGCCACAATGTTAATTCCCGTATTCCTCCGATACGGTTAGCGATATCGGTATACCGATGCTCGTGAAATTTTGTGTGCATATTGGATAGGTCAGAGAATCGCCAATATTATTTTTCATCTCGATATTTCCACTGAATCGAAACTTACGCAAGTGAAACCGCTGAGCGCAGCTGGTATAATATCTCTATAAACGATTCCTAAGATTGTGGCTTCTGAAGTCTGCCTTTTATTAGTGCTGCGATCATTGCGGTTATTTTTAGCAATTTCGCGAGCGTAAAATTAAAATTATAAAAGTCTATAAGTCTATAAAGGATATACACATCCTTTATAGAATATAGGACTTCTCCTTTATAGAATCTCAAACTATGCATTTGATCATGTGATCTTTAGCAAAGTTATTCCGACGAAATTTTCTGTGCTGGTACGGCCAATTTTCGACAGATGGCGCCGCTGTTAGCTTGTGACAGTTTAAAGTTAGTATATATTATATAAACGATTCCTAAAATCGCGGCACCTGGAGTCCGACTATTATTGGTTTTTGGACCCAGTGCGGTCACATTTTGACTCCAAATAACATTCAACTTGGTTTTCCCAAATAATTATGAGATATTAGAAGTATAGATATCATCATATAAAAAGTCCAAGTTGGTATGATTTTTATATAATAATTTTAAAAAAGACCCTGTATGCACTGCATTTAGGATGTAAAGGTAACAAATCTATCAGTGAGCAATGCTGATGTGCGTGCAATACGTACGTACTTAATAAGTACGTATATGTGCAAGTGTTTGCGCACGCAATGTGTATATCTGCATTTTAGTAAAAGTTTTTTTTCGTGTCTTCGATTCAATGCAGGTTTTATAGAATTTCCATAATTCTCAAAATAAACATTTAAATTTTTATGTATATTTATGAGTATAATGTTTATTGTAAGGTATGTTTGGCATGATTTATATATTATTTTCCATATTATGCATGCAATGTTTCATTGATGTACGAAAATATATTTTAACAGCTACACATTACAAACATGCCAGCTAGCAAGTATGCAAATAAAAGAAGCTATAAACATATATTTAAAAAGTTCTAACTTACCTGACTTCGTTAGTGTAATGATGTCGTGGTAGTAATGATTGTGACGTTGTTAGATATATTATATTCTAATGATACGATATATCTTCTAAAGCTCGCCTTAGGTTGTCGGCCATTATATGCATAAAAACAAACTTGTATATCCAATACGTATTAACAGACATTGCTTAATTTAAACAAGTTATTACATGGTCCCCTTAAATTTTCAAAATATTTATAATCTCATATTTTACATGTAAAAAGAAAAAAAAATAAACTAGGAAATAGACAGAAACATTTATTATTGGTACGCCAAATATAAAGCTTTAAATTATAAGTAATAATAAAAAAGGTTTACAATATAGAAATAAAACTTACATTCTAAGACAGTAAAATATTATGAGCAATGGCTGACAGACTATCAAAACAAGAAGTAACATAATTCGGCTGTAGTATAGAATTATTTCAAATTGAAATAAGGTTATTTATTATTTTATTTATTTTATGTCTGTCAAACATGGCAATTACTATTAATTTAACGATCTTTCGGAATAGTTCCAAATTTCACATTAAAAAAAAGTTTGATTAAGGCGCAAACATACAAAGCACATTTATACACAATTACAACTATTTTTATTGTTTGATTGTTTTTATAAACTAAGTTATAAAGTACTTAAAAGTATTGAAATTACAAAAAATAGGTTTAATTTTTTTTACATTTTTACAAATTATAAAGTACCCATTAAGGATTTAATCCTCAAAATAACGGAAATTTTAACAAAAAAGATAAAAAAAAATCACAGAAAAATAGAAAAAACAACTAGCTTTCTAATGAAAACATATAAAATGTTAATGCATTATAAGAATATAATAATAATTCCGGTTGGAAAAAAATAACTTGAAGATGACATTTATTATTTAATTTAACATATTAATTTACCACTTTCTTTGTGTTTTTTTGTTGTTTTTTATTTTTTTATTTTTATTAGTAAGTTCAAACTAAACGGATATTAGTGATATTCTGGACTTCCCCTATCATAAATAGTAAAAATATTTAAAACTTAACTACTTCATTGTGTTAAAACTGAGCACCAAAAAGCGTTATTTTTAATCTTCAAGAAATTAAGATAAATAATTTCAAATAATCACCTAATACGTTTTCAAAATACTATAAGGCATCAAATGGTTTAAAAAGTTCCTAAGGCACTTTTATGATATTTAAGGTACAAGTAACCACGGCGCGGTCGTGTCTAATGACAATAATTCTTTCTATTAATCTTTTATATTTTTCTCATGCATTTTTTTATATTTATATATAGACATACAATTTCGAAAGGTTTTATTTTATATGATACGCCCATGGAATTAATAGTGTTTTCATGCTCAGTATCTAACATGCTGACAGATAAAAAATTACACATTTTATATTTCAACATTTTTTTATCTGTAATAGATTCGTACACGGTCCGAATGATAAGAAGCTCATCATGTTATGGGAGTTATTATGGGTATTCTTAAATATATTATGTTTATAGTGAACAGAAATACATCAATGCACGTCATGCAGAGCAGAACTATGGCAGAGTTTATAGTTTCTCATAAGGCAGGTGAGAAGTGACATCTGAAAGAAAATAAAATTAAAAATAAAAATAGCTTAATAGAAAATTTCTCAAAATTATCCTTATAATTTTTTCATACAATCAATTGTTTTAAGCGAAAAAAGAAAGTACGCGGCCTGAACCAAAAATTGTAATTTAGTCAAATTATGTAAAAAAATATTCTAGTCTTTCTTTCATATCTTAGCACATTTTCAAAAAAAATAACAAACTATATTTTTTGTTACAACTTGTTTTTCATTCTCGTTCTTAGTAATAATTTTAATATGAATTTCATTTTTAGCATGTTTTGTACAGATCTGTGGTATGTATTAGTATTATGTTTGATTACATTTTTAGTTTATTAATAATTTCAATCTAGTAACGATTTTACTTAGCACTAGTAGCCTAGAGAAACACCTAAACTACAAATGAGCAAACAACTATTTTGTGTCATTTCTATAAAACAACTATTGAAATAAATTAAATCTTGGTGCAGTGTTTTTGAATTTATTTATAGTTTTCAGAGGTTTAGTTTTAAGTTTAAACTAATTATCTTGTAAACAGTGTGTGCTATAAAAAAATATTATTATTATTTTCATATATTTTGATATTTATTCAACATTTTTTCTATTTTCTAATTGTTTATGGCCATTTAAACTGCAAAAATATCTTTGTTTCCGATTTTCGCTCGCTTTAAAGATCCTCTTTACATATAACTTATAACTGTGAAATTTTGTGCGTAAAGTATTTTTTTTTTCAAACGTATGTAGAAGAACAAATCTATTTTCTTAATTATTAGAGAGAAAATGGCATTAAAACATTTAATTATCGCCGAATAAAGTAATAAAATGCAAGCAAACAAAATATAGCTCTGTAAAATGTAACTCTTTCGAATTAGTGCAGGAAATTATCGCAATTTTAGTGTCAGATTGTCTGATCATACTGATGACTCTATTCGACTGCAATACAGAATAGTACTCGCTTTTGATTAACAAGGATCATCAGACATTCAGACACAATCCGACTATATCCTTGTATGCCACTGTTGGCACAGAAATAAAAAAAAATCAAATAGATATTTAAAAATGTCTTCTGTAAGGGCATCAGTACGGCTAATGGCAATTGAATTGGGAATAGTGGGCAAATCAAACTGGCAGGCAACAGTCATGCAGCACAAACTGACAAACACTCACCCGAGCTGTACTGCGTGTACTGCTGGTATTGAGGATGGAAGTTGTGGAACGCATCCGTCATTATGTCCTTTGGATTCATTGTCTCCTGTAATACAATTTTTATTATATTAGCACACTGAACAGAACATTTTTTGAGATCCATAGTATTTATGGTACCATTGTATGAAGTAGAGATTGAATCGGTGTGAAACTTGAGACAGTTTGTGGTGTGTACGGTACCTTGAGGCTGCTGGAGATTAACTGTGATTTGTAACGGTACCTTGAAACTGCTAGAAATGCACTGTGGTGTGAGCGGTACCTTGAGGCAGCTAGAGATGGACTGAGCTGTCTGCGGTACCTTGAGGT
>LUGF01045630.1:17835-33783 GCA_001625245.1 Calycopis cecrops
AAAAAAAAAAAAAAAATATCGGATTAGATCAGCCTATGTTACACTCTTCTGCGTCAACGACGAAAGCCGATGTAACTTATTTTCGTGGTACAATTATAATTGTAATACAAATTAAAAATAACTTTGGGTACACTTTGTAAATAACATGTGTGTTTTAATATTACAGCTTGTTTATACAAATACGACGTAATCCCTAAATTGAATATGAAAGCGGTGGATTTTAAATAAGGTCTTCTCAAAACTTCTAGGCTTATCGAAGCCCTAAAGTTTGGCGACGTGTCGACGGGCTCCACGCAGATTACGTTGTTTGTCATTTGCATATCATTACATTCTGTCATTACGGTCTAAACCAAAATCATATTGTACCCTTTTCAATGGGAACGATATGAATATATTTATAAAATTCTTATAAATTGTAAAAATAAGAACAGGTACAAAAGTAACTTTCATATTTTATCTATAATATAGCAATGTAGATGAAACAAAATATGTATGTCAGGTGCATGGGCAGTGGCCATCTATTCATGTTAAACCAAATAATTATTATGTGGTCACTATTTAGCAAACATCCGTAGATAATTCTCTCTGGTACTGCATATTTCTGGATATTAAAGATTCATTTATTTATACATTTTATTCTTAACAAAAAGTTTACAAATCTATTTGTCAGCACACCGCTGGAGTAAACTCCTTATGAAAGAGCGTTATTCTGGAGTAAATGGTGCTCAAGAGCAGTAATAGACGTAATCGTTTCATTACGCCTCACAGTATTTTATTTCTCATATTTTTTCGAGAGTGTATTTTAAATTGTTTCATATATAATATATATATTATATTATTAATATAACAATATTTTCGACAAAGACAATTAATCGACAAAGAGTCGTTCGTACCGAATAGTTCACAAAAGCTTACAAATTACGTTCTAATCATAGTCCCGCAATCGACTAGTCAGAAGAGATTAAGTGCCATAATCCAGCCCGGATTTATCGGCCTGCTAAAAGAACCACCGCACACATGCTACTCTTAGCATACGCTATCGAAGATTTAGACGCTTTTTAGAAGCTGAATACAGCCACCAGATGCTCCCCACCGCACAACCTTTTTTTTTTTCTTTTTTTCACTGCACAGTCAAAAACGCCGAACGCGGTGATTCAGTCAGTAGACAATTACGAGTGTTAACACACTGACACTAAGAGTGACCAGTGTTGCGTACCGAGCATCGAGGCAGTCGCTAATCGCGTGATTGCGATACCGCGACTGTACGCAGAGAGAGCTAAATCGTGATGCAACATCGATACAATCACAAAATCGCCAATCACCGATGCTTAAAATATCGTGTGTGATGTCGCCTTAACTGCCGTCCGGCCAATAATTACAGTTACGTCCCTCGTGGCCTGATAATAGCGCCAAAAGAATTAAATATCGAGTTAATGTTATGGTTCCGTAAACACCAGTCGAAATCATACGCCTTAACACCTACACTTTTCTCTCTTATTTTGTGATATAATATAATAAAAAGTATTGAGGAATTCGACCATGTCATAAAGTAGCAGTTTACGTCTTTCGACTTGTAAATAATCAAGGACATTTATATAAAATGCGAAAGCTCTTCTGAGTTCTGTACCAAAATATTATGTTAATGTTAAGCTAAATTTAATATTCCAACTTAGAGCAGTTTAAAAAGTTACATGTTTGATGTGAAAAAATAATCAAAAACCGTAAGCTTAAGAAAAATAGTAGCCTATAATAATTATGTTTATCTACGATAAATTGTGAAAAAGTAAAAAAAATAATAAAAACTTCTCGTACATTAAAAGTAGATGTAGAAATGTGAAAATATATGTGACATAATATTCACTTATTGATTTTGATTTACCAACTGCCAAACGAATTGCTGTAAAAATTGAAATCAAATCAACATAACAAACAATTCTCTGTTGCGTTCAGTATATTTTTGTAATCATCCCGTCCACTTTGCTATTAAGTGTGCAAGATGCGACCGAAGAGGCAATATAGCCAGCGCGCTCGTCATTGACATTTATATAATGTCAAGGCTTTCGGCTGAATGGCATTCCCATTGTACTCACTCGAGACAATTGTTTTCCTCATCCCTCCATATATTTGGACACAGAAGCCATATATCACAAAATATACACTCCTCTTTCATTGCTTCATTTTATGCATTGAATTTCAACTCTATTTTCAAGTCTAAATCACAAAACATATATTTTGTCCGAGCTAGTTCTCCGAATCTATTGCCTACCGATTTATAGTAATCTCGCATCACAACCATTACGGCTACTGTCCAAAACTACAGATATGAATTTAATAAAAGATATGTAACTTTGCTTAACTTGAATTACGAGTGCGAATTATTTTATTTTCATTAATGTTAGTTATTTTTTGTCTCAGCAATCCGTAGCTCGGTCAGTTAATACCTATTATTATATAGATTTTTTTTGTAAATATTATATACAAGGTTAATAAAAGCGAGAAGCATTAAATAAAACTATATATTTTTTGTATAATTTCCAGGCTACACAGCAAAATTCAGATCAATCGGAGCAATAGCAATAATAATAGGAGCCACAGGATTTTTTTAAAGTTTTGCTCACTTCGTATACGCTGTACGTCAGTTGATCGTCGACTATGGTCGGCCGGGGTCATTCACGTCGTGCAAAGTTGTACGCGCCGGTACAAAACATAATTACTTCTTTTCGCTATATAACTTGTTTAAAAAAAGGAATTTCGTATACTTGTCGTAAACTTTTTATTATAAGTTTAGGATTAACTGTAGGCACTTATAGTATATGTGGTTTAATTTAACGCTTCTCGCTTTAATCAAACTTGTATGTTTATCTAATTTTAATATAGACATTTTATTAAGGATAAATACATCTCAAGTATAATGCACCGTACTAAAACTAGCTAAAACGCGCGGTTTTACTCTCAAATATGTGCCCGAAATATCGTAATTAAAATATAATTTAAAACTTATATTAGTTTTTATACTAGCATTAGTGTCTACGGACGCACATATACATCTGAACAACACACGCACAATAGCATGCGCATACAGACACAACAGAGAGAACCGAACCAGGTATCCGAACAGAATGCCATGATATACAATCGTCATCGTCATGTTTAATATAACATGTCATAAGCTTCTAGCTAATCTTCCTAACGATAAAATAGCTCGTATAAAGTTTGATAGTCATGGACACATACTTTTTCGTAACATTTTGTTTCACGGTAAAATAATATTAATATCCGTGTAAAACAGATAAGAGAATACAAAAGCGAAGTGACAACAAATGTGAACAAACGAAGCAAGTTGTAATTTATAAAGTTTCAGTGTCCGCGGCGCACCCCGCACCCCGTACCCCGCACCCAGCACCCCGCACCCCGCGCCTTGGTCATGCTACAATCTTAATTGAACGTGTTCGAGCAGTAAAATTTCATATACCGGCGTATCGCTGCAAGTTAACACGTTCTTGCTTTAAACGATCCACCATATAATGCTACTAACTTTAGTGAGAGATAGTGCCATGCTGCTAGCAAGAGGTAGTGGCATATTGCATTGCGCTCGGCTGGAGAGGTACCTCTCACACACATGATTCCGCAGTAAGATACCTAGTGGCTATGCTAACGAGTTTTCTTCCTGTTTTTTACTACCTTTTTTGTTCACGCAGGGGAGAGGTACGTATGATACCTGGTCCGGGTGGCCCCTAGACCTATGCCGAACACGGCACTTGGAAGTGCAATACCGACTAAATTCCTGCGGTTGCCTTCAGCCGCTGCAATCGAAGGGGCCCGTATCCACAGGCAACATGATCGGAGAAAAGGCCAGAATTCTCCTCCATGGGGACTGGATAGACAACAGAGACATAGAACATGACCCAATTGTCTAGTCCGCCTGTGTCAAAATTAACTGCAGCTGAGTTGGATAAATACCATTGAGAAAGTACCTCTATTGAACATATCAAAGATGTAAAGCAATGGCTATGATATAGCATTTCGTTCGAATTCCTGAGAGATAACGAGGTGAAGGAGTTTGATACATAATCTACATAACCGCTGAGTGTATGAATGTTTATAGATCGTAGTAGTTCAAACCAAAGGAAAAAAGTTCTCCGGATAATAGTGATAAAAAAAATTCTCCGTATGATAAAATAACAATAATAACTTGTTGTAATAATATATACAAAATAACTGTTTCTAGTTTATTTACCTCAATTTAATATATCAGTAATAATTATATTGTAATGATGTTTGCCATTTTCCAAAATACTCTATAAAAACGAGCGCTCTCTTTTCCTGGCGTTATAAGGTGGCAGGCATTTTTCAGTAAATCTTGGTAAAGTGTTACTCGACTCTACAATTGGATTGGCTCCAACGTGTAAGTGATTCGACTGAGTAAATCTACTTCATTTATTTCAAGCTTATTGTAAACACAGTTTATGCGGGCTATTATTTAGTCTGTTTTGTGTTATAACTAATATGGGGCTATATCTAACTGGCTTTTTTTTACTAAAATACCCTATGGGACCCAATAGAGCTTTAAGAAAAAAATTTAATAATCGTAAACGGAGTGCTATTATGCCTAAAACGTCGAGGGAAAATTTTGAGTACCTCTATTTTTTATTGCTCATAAGGTTTTATTAGGTATTTATATTATCTAATATATAAAATTCTCGTGTCACAGTTTTCGTTGACATACTCCTCCGAAACGGCTTGACCGATTCTCATGAAATTTTGTGAACATATTGAGTAGGTCTGAGAATCGGCCAACATCTATTTTTCATCCCGATATTCCCACGGGATCGAAAGTTACGCGGGTGAAACCGCGGGGCGCAGCTAGTAACTTTATAGAAACTAAAGACGTGGTTCTTGTAGCGCAAAAGGCAGTAGTATAACCTTTACTATAACACGAGTATTTTAGCTGCAATGTAGGAATAACACTACATCTTATTGAAATTTTACTAAATAACATTATCTTCATCTTTTAGATTAGCAATCTAATTTAATACATAAAAAGAACGTTTGTGAATCTACGCTCGGTATTCGAGGCACGCGGGGACGGAACACTTTACTGTATTCTGACCGCAAAATAGTTTTAATGGAGCCGGCTCTGGTCTGCGCCAGTGGGTCCGCGGTTTATTGCAGGAGGCAGTACATTGACAATATGACTATTGAAGTAAGTCGCCTTTTTCCATTGCACAAGTTTTATTCGCCCTTAAATAAACTCACTTCGGTTAAGTTAAATGAAATAGCGAGGCACTGTATTTGTAAATAAAAATCAAAAATATATATTATTACTATACAAACATTTAGTAAAAACTTATAAACATTTAATAACCAGCATAGCTGTTACTAAAATATATACTGCGCAGTCAGAACTAAGGACTGAATAAAAGCTTTTTCATTGAGCAGGTTTTGTCTACCTCTGAATTCACGTATAAATTGTCAACGCAAAGGGCTCTGATGGAACTGCCAGGTGCATGGTATTGACGTTCACATTACAGCCAATGTAATTTCTATATTTTAATCACTTTTCATTAGCGATTAAAACAGCTGCAACGTTATATCTCTATATAGATAAACTGATTAAAATAATTAAAGAAATTATATAGCTGCACCAATAGCATTCTCTATGTATTAAACAAGTAGCTTATATCAGAGTAGCTAGTAAATAGTAGGTTAAGTTTGCAGTTTTGGGAATTATTTTTCCGTAATCTTAAAGAACCCAAATGTGAATACAGGAATTAATTAAATAGAATTCCAGAACTTACACATATACATCTTACTACCGTTCTGAGACTAATAATATATTATAGTATCTGCCCGCGACTTCGTTTGCGTAGCGTAGTTCTATTATAACCAAAGTAAAAAGGATAATTACTGAATTTCTTGTAGGAATAAGCGATTTTCCTGCAGTAAAAAGTGTTCTAGATTTTGACCAGACTTAGTATATATACACCACAAAAAATTTCATTCGAATCCTTCCAGTAGTTTCGGAGATTAGCCTGGACAAACATACAGACAAAAAAATTAAAAAACATTGAAAGTGTTCTAATACTATTTTGACATCGCCCCTAATCAGTTTTTCGTTAATATATTCAATGTTCAAACGGATTTTACTGATTTATTATAGGTTAGATTTATTATAGGTTAGTCTACCAATACCAATAATAAATCAGCCCGTGTCTTCGGATATGTAAAAATTCTAAGTATACCTATCCGCTTCATAGCAGCGTATTAAGATGACTCTTCCTCTCCCAACATTAAGAGCCCAATCTAATGTTGTTCAGTAAATCTGGCTTGATGCGCTCAATTTAAACATAGATTTATACTCAAAATTCTAAAAATGATCATTTGCTATATTGTGCAATTTTTAAATCTCATTTGTACCTGAATCATTTAGGTACCATATATTTTTGTTTAGTTAACCCTGGTTTAAATAAGATTGAGGTTATTGTTTGAGTAAATTTATTTTAAAGTTAAAATTATTCAAGTTTCCGACCCCAGCGCAGCGGACTGAATGTGGAGCAAAGTGAAACTCTGAGGTTAAACGCGACTTTGCCAAGTGAAGTCTGTTGTTACTCCGCTTAGCCGAAGTGTAATGTGATAGTAGTGCGAAGTGCAAAGTCCTTGCGAGTAATCGTATTAAATCAAATAATTATAAAACTTAATCATTTTTTCTTAAATATTATTCCGTTAAAATCGTATATCTTACAACGTCTATTTAGAAATCTCGAATTCCATGTAGTATGGCTATTTATATAGGACATCCAATATACTTATATACTTAATTTTTCTGGAGACATATTATAAATGTAAAATTATAATTTGAATGAAAATAATGGTTTTCATAATAACATTCTGGTTAGATAAACCAAAATCAATAGAGGAAATTTATCGTAACAATTTTTAAATTTTCGCAATTTGTCAACAACAGCTAGAAAAACCTGACAGTTCTTATATTTTGAAATAAATATAATAATGTCCGTTTGAAAATAGTTTATTCCAATATCACCCGTCATTAAAAAAAATCCCCTCTAACTTTAACTCTAATCTAATTCGTAAAACAATATCCGGAAAGAAACTGAAACTACAAAAGAATATAAATATCAGTAGGTAAAATAACTTTAAGTTTCAGCGATTTACCTATTTACTTCCCCCGGCTTGTAGGTATGTAAATATAGATAGGGGTAGCAACTCCCTATCCGAGTTATTCGAGGAAGCCTCACTACTGGAGGTCGTTTAACAAAATGACGGGACCTTTTTATCTCAGTCGGGCGGCTATTTGTAGCTCGCTCTATTTTCTCAGCGCCGCAAACCGACGACTGCTGTTTTGAATATCGTTTCTCTACTAAATAAAATACAACCGGTTTATTACAAATGTAAAAAGCTAGCTCAAACAAATCCAGATGGAAATGTATTATTTCTGTAATTAAAGAAAAGTCATATACTTTTCAGCTGAAATTAATATATTATGTGAAATATTTTTACCTTCATTATAATAGTTCTAAAACTATGTTCCTTTCGTATTCTACAAAAGTACGAGATTGTATAAATTCAACATTCAACAAAATTGGGCTTGGAAAGGAGAAAAACGTTTTTCTATACGAGGATGCTTATCGCGACCAGCCCCCCCATCCCCCGCCACCTTGTCGTGGCGGAGGAACTTGCGTGCCTATCTGATCCCCGAGGTTATGCCGGACAGGGCTATACATACCGGACAGGTTTGGAGGAAGATGCCAGACTAAGAGCAGCTCAGCTGGAGAGTCCTCAATGAATCAGCAGATAGCGACTTAGGGGGACCGGTGTGGCGTGCTTCGTTGAAGCATTGGGACCAGGGGTCAGATTGGGAACCTGACTTTATTGCAGGATTCCGACGTCAGTTTTTATCAGGATTAAAAATTGTGTAATAACATTATAAAATGACTGATGTAAAGAATACTAGCCAAGTCAAATCTAACCGGCTTTAAGATATCACATTTTATTTAAATAACAGCAATTATTATAAGGTATCCAATATAACAAAGAAATAGAGATTCATACTTGTTCATAATGTTATTTTATTCCTAAAAATACATAGTTGGATTTTGTATTGAACTTGGCTCTACTTTTTTACATTTGTTTTTGGTGGGATACATATGTATTTGAACGATTGCAAAGGTGAAGTTTCTACACATGTGAGTTTTGATTTGATTGTTTGAGTTGTTGATTTCACAAAGTATATTGTATTTGTCTTTGGATATTGTATTTCACTCCTCCTCTTAAAAGGACCAACTTCCATAACGTTCGAGTAAGTAAAGCTATCTTAATTTGTGAACCTTACTCTAATATTATAATATTATCATAAAGCCTTGCAATTTACATTATTTGAAACTTAATTTATACCCATTAAATTGTTGAGAAGATAGAAGCAAAGTCGTTAAACACACTGTCTAACATCAATACAAATATAAAGAGGAAATATTAATTTGTTTGCTATGAATAGGTCCCGAAACTATTAGACTGATCTGAAAAATTACTTTACCATTAGAATCCGACATGATCACCCATGATGAACATAGGCTACTTTTTACCGCTGGAAAATGCTTTATTCCCATGAGAAAACGGGTAAACCTCTAAACGGCCAAACCGATTGGGTTTAAATTTTTTGCAGGTATTTCAATGGTTTGCTGGTTTCCTTTTAATTAAATATACAATTGGATCCAGTAGGTGGCGCTGCTGTCGGTATTGTCTCATTAAATGTCATAATTACGTAATAATATCTTAGATTTTTTTTAATCGAACTTCTGAGTGAACTGAGACTGAGTTTATTAAGTTGTATTACAACGCTGTCAACTACTGAGGGGTTGCTTGTGTTTTAAAATTAACCTTGTATAAAGTAAGAGGTCTGACAGGGTACCAAATATATATCTATAAATGGCTGACATAAATTCCGCCGAATAGTCGGCGAGCAGGAGAGTTAGTGACAATATTGTGCGGTTTATCGGAGGTACACTCGTATAAGAAACAAAGGGAAGGTTGGTATAATTCTATTGAGGAAAACAAGCCACCCTAACAAATTAAACTTCATTTTATTTATGGACCGTTCTCCCGTTTCAAATAATTTATTTTCTTGTTGAATGCAATAAATAGAAAATAGGAGAAATTTTGGCGTCTGAATCATGATGTGTGTTTAAAGATATTTATTTCTCAAAAAAGACAATACAGTCACTTACATGAGAACAATAATTATAGTTCACTAATTATTATAATTTATAGTTTTCGTCTTCGAAGTTCTAATTAATAATTAAGATAGATATTAGTACATGCTCATGTGGCAGGACAAAGGACAAGTCCATCTAGAAAGTGGAGATGGTTTCATTTCTTCCAATTTTATACATTTTTCTTGCACTTCTGTATATTGCACATCTTGCTTCTTGTTAATTTCTAGCACTCGGTCTCTTTTGCCTGCCCTGGACTGATCTGGTATTTGTTCTTGTCTTTTTTTATGGTACAGGGGGGATATCCCTAACTATCTTCACGCCAATATGCGCAAGCGAGACGCACTTATGCCACTTTCGATCAATAGGAGGATAGGAGCGATTTTTTATCTTTTCATCCCAGATAAATTCATAATTGGTGTTCTATGGGCGAGGCCTAGGACGTACCTCCGGCTGTTGAAGATGATGATGAAATCCCAATTTTTTTTTATTGTATACGTAAACGAGTAGTCCGAGCCATTCTTATGACCATCGACGCCCACAGACATCCGCATAGAGGCTATACAGATGCACTGCCCTCTTTTTTCCTCCCACCTCCATGGGCCACCGGCTACTTACACACTGCACGAAACGCGACAGCACAGCTGTCACTTCATGCCGGTCTCGTGTAAGCGAGTGGTACCTCCCCGATCGTGCCGGCTAAATTCGGCTGCATGCAAGCACACAGTGTGGCATTCCCTCTTACTAGAATTTTACTACCTACTATCTCTTAGTATTGGTTGATTTGTACATGATTTATTTAATTATTAATTTAATCGTGAGCGAGCCTCGTGGGCTAGTAAAGTGTCCGTCAATGGACATCGTTATTTTTCAATTTAAGATACTTTTACATACCACACATAATATATTATCTGCTATTATAACACCTTACTGATAAATATGATTAATTATTCAATCTATTTGTAACTATAAAAACATATTATATTGAAAAGTACAGCCAACATTGAAATCACGAGATTTCCGAGCTAAAAAGTTCACGGTAAGAATTCTTTTAAGAAATAGGACAGAATTTTAAAATATTAATAAAACAAACCTTGTTATCTCCGTAAAAATTGAAAAAAAAAAGTGAGTTTAAGGCACTGTTATTAATGGCTTTGTAGATACACATCTTGCTTACAAACCGTAACTTGAAGATTCACGTTTGACTTGTAAAAGAGGAGAAAGTTAAATTCTACTTCGTGCTCACTGCGGTGACCATTCACCGGTAGAGGAGAGCTTCAAAGCAAAGTTTTGTGGCACACATTATTCTTGAAGTATCAAGAAGATAGATTGTACGATGATATATTTACGTATTTGTTTTGATAAGCGATCGTGAAAAGGAACGAAAGTGTTAGAGAAAGCGGAGAAGCAAGAGCAAAATTTAATTTCTCTCTAAATTAGACAATTCATAAACTTATCTATAAATAACCTTAAAAAGATAATTTTGTACTTACAATGTCGTATATCTGTCTGTCATAGAACGGGCACAAGTGGAGAAGTATCTTTACCTGTTGCTACAGGTAGTATGGTGCTACTGCCATGATAATACGGCTTTAAAATGCAAGGTTTATACTATTTACTGTACGTCTTATTACTGGCCATAATATGACTTTACTCACGCAAAGTCCATTATTTTTACTACCTATACATTTAATATGAATTGACAATAACACGGCTTTGTAAACACAAGATCTTTGTTGTTTACTGTACGTACAACATGGCTGCTACGAGACCCGGCCGGATCTAGATACAATATGCAAATCTGCTGATTTAACTTGATAGAGTTCTGTGAACTACGCACTGATATGGAATGCAACGTGAATTTGGATTTCAACCCTCCGATATTACTGCAACTACGAAGCTCTTTACATACACAATCAACATCAGCCCATTGACATCTTAATCATTTTTATGATTACCGACGCCTATATAAATCCGCACACAGTTATCCTCGCGCTCGTATTTTGTGAGATGTTTTGATAACGATAACGAGCAAACAAGCAGATGATAGGTTATTATCGCCACCCGTAAACATCCGCGAAACTTAGTATTCAGTCGACGTTAATTTACCTAATAACGACCTTTTGATTCCTCGTCACCAGCCTTCGAATATTAGAATCTGGATATAGGCCTGAGTAGAACCTTTACCTGGACAAATTTTAATGGAATAAGTAATTGAGTTAAACTAAAAAAGTTAAAGTACCAAAATGAAGTACCGTAAGGACTTGTGTTACGGGTGCTAGCCAACGGAATATGTTTAATATGTTTTATAAATTTAATAAATTTTGTATATTTAAGATTTTTATTATAGATATACATATAATACAAAGATAGACATGACCAAGGCGGGATTCGAACCCACGACCCCAGGCGCAAGATGCTCCACTTATCCGAGCCCTGTACCACTGCGCCAGCCTGATCGTCATATAAAACCATTCTATAATATAAAATAGAAATCTTTAACTGATGTGGTATATGGTCTACTGATACTATTATATTATTATTATTACATGTACATTTAATAAAATATATCTAGTCTTACCAATACGTTATTACAGAACCGCAGCTCGATACAAAGTTTCCACGTCAAGTTAAAAATAAAAGCTCTCTACTTGAAACTATCTGTACAATTGGCAGCGGTATCAGCCCTGAAATGTTGCTCACATTGTAGGATCCCTGGCTCGCTCTGAGTAGCTCCCGGGACGGCCTAACCTTTGTTATCAGAAAAACTGCAATTTGCTGACTAAGCCTGCGATATATATCTTGAGTATTTAAACTAATGACTTCTTATATTTTGAAGCACTTATGATTAACACTTTCCGTATTTCTATCGGTAACGTTCGATATCGTTAGTCTATTTAGTGGATTAATAACGTAAGAGGTAGTGCCACACTGCATGCTTGTATGTAGCCGAATCGGGCCGGCACCACCGGGGCGGTACCTCTCGCTTACACGAGACCGGGGTAAAGTGACAGCTGTGCTGTTACGTTTCGTGTGGTGTGTTATTAGCCGGTGGCCCATGGAGGTGGAAGGAGAGAGGAGGGCAGCTCATCTGTATAATATAGCCTCTATGCAGATATCTATGGGCGTCGATGGTCATTAAAATGGCTCTGACTGCTTGTTTGCCCTCCTATATCATAAAAAAAATCCTCAACTATTTAATGAAGTATTTATTCACGTGGAACACATTAATAATGTGCTTTTGCAGATATAGTAACGCTCAACAGCAAATGTACGAAATTTCGTTGGGCCGGAATAGTAAGGTTTATGTTCAGCTCACTCGCCGCGCGCCAAAGATTAAGTATACTATTAATTGAAGATGGTACCGCACGTGATATGAATTCGACTCCCATGAATTCTTGGCGTGAGACCAAAGTAAATTGGTTGTCTGGTTTATGCATGTTAATTATATGCAACGCTAATGCCTGATATGCCTTATAACATGTATTACAATAAATAGTTCAGTAGTGACGAGTAAATGGGGTCATTCATTAAATAATTATAATGAGAGACTGCAGGAGAAGGCAAGATATCATCTAACAATTATTTCAGCGGATCTCTCAGTAGAACACTAATATTACTGTCATTGTCTCATTTTGTGGCGCGTCAGTCGTAGATGTGAAAAGGAGATAAGAAAATCCTAAACCATCTATAAAATAAACACGAATTTTCGCAAGAGACTACCCTAGTAAGAAAATGAATACTCGAGGGAACATGTAAGATTTTAATAGGGTAGCGATTCCTTTGATTGCACGACGTATTCACTAACATGATCAAAGTAAAAACATACTAATTAAGGAGCCGATTCTGAAATAACTCGAGGCAATCTTCATGTGTAATGTACCTAAATACTTGTCTTTTCACTTGACAAATTACAGAAACGGGTTTACTTTTGACGTATATCAATATAATATATACAAATATTTATATCAGTGTAGTTCAGCTACGTAACGCTCATCACCACGAACAACCAAAATTGTAATAGTACCTACTACCTATGTGTTACGGAAGCGGTCAATGGTACGACGTTATTTATAAGATTCTGCAAAAGAATAGTCGTTTGGAGATCGTTGTACAGATAGCTACGCGACTCAATATTTGCCAAAAGAAATGAAACTTACCACCCAAATAGATCAACGGCTACGCAAAAACAGCCCAAAACCAGATATCATAGTAATTTTTAAGAGAAGCGAGAAGTACCTTTAATATGACGTTGTGCGTATTTAGTCAATTTGGTGCATTAAAATCGTAAGAGGTACTGCCACACTGCATGCTTGTATACAGCCGACTTGGGCCGGCACGACCGGGGAGGTACCTCTCGTATACACAAAACCAGCGTAAATTGACAGCAGTGCTGTCGTGTTTCGTGCGATGTATAAGTATACAGTGGCCCATGGAGGTAGGAAGAGAAAGGAGGGCAGCGCATCTGTAAAGCCTTTATGCGGATGGGCGTCGATAGTCATAAAACTGACTCCGACAGCTCATTTGCCCCCCCAACCACAAAATAAAACTCGTTTGTTCCGGCTTACAACAACTGCACTACTTCTTAATAAGAGTAAGTTTGTTTCATTAAAATAAAATTGTAGAGTGGCAGATCGTTATTTCTGAAAAAAAATCCAGAGCTTTGTAGCATTTGGAGTACGAAACACCGACCTACATCACAGTAATTGGCTCCTAAATCTGCGGCGTCTCTTTAACAGTGTTCTTGATTTTTTTTTGGTTCAATTGTTTATATGTAACTACAAAACAAAAATATTAAATAATAATAAATTTATGCTCTAAAATTTTGTAATAATGTATTAATATTTAATTTTCTTCCAAGAGGTCAAGTAGCGCTCCTCTCATTATCATTTGTAGCTCTGGATGGAATATTCAAAAATTAAGTTCTTAGAACAGAGATTGGATGGATGCCCGGGCAATCGCCGTTGTATATGTACTAGTATTTCTGCGCAAGTGTTATTGCCACTGACTGGTATTTCACGTAGAATGTATTCTAATAAGATTCTATTTTAATGAGTTAATATAAAAATAAAGTACAACGCGCTTGTGATCAATTTATTCAATATTAATTCTACGGGTTACAATATCAAATACTCATACACATACTATACAAATTGTGAGTATAAAATAATAGTCCTGTTTTTTAAATTTTTACGATATTTCAAAACATGGCAGTCCGACATGGCGTAAGAAAACCGATAACGGCCTATTCTTTCGATTGCTAGTGAAAGCGTTCCCTATAATAAAATATTGAGAAATCTCACCTGAAAATAATTCAACGACTTCATATAGATTAGATAGAGCTCATAATTATTTTATTAAATCGTCTTTTAAGCAACGGCCTACTAAGTGATATTCATTTATCTAAACATTGGAAATTTATGTGGATCTTTTTAGATACGTTCTTATAAAAAGCGTTATATTGTAAATATCAGGTGAATAGAGGTACTATTATTAAATTCAGATGAATAATATATTTAAATAGAATAGTATGATTCAATAGCTTGTAAGTTTTTCTTTCGTTGTAAGTAGTAAATATTAAATTAAATCGATACAATTTTATTATGTAACAAAATAATGTTTTTAGAAACGAAAAAACAAATCATCAACAAATTCTCATGAAACTTTTATCTGTTGCATAGGTTTTACCGCGGGAGCTGAGTGCGGCGACAGAATCAAGAAATTCCGTAACGAAAATAAAATCTAACACCGAACTGTGAAAATTCAAACTGTCATGTCATTCATCTGTGATGTCATCTGATATTTGTAAATTCTACCAAATATATCTATTCTGTCGATATTACTGTAAATAAAACTTCAATTTGAGATAATCATAGATGCAAAACAAATACATTAAATATAAACAAACTCGAAATACTTTAAAATGAAGTTTTCGGGCCGAACTTTAACTTACATTTCTACTACACAAGACTTCCGGCTGTATATCAATACAGTCGGTAATAATAATAATAATAAGCTGGCAACACTACACATGTTTAGTTTATGCGATAGTTTTACCGTGGCAGTCCTCGAGTGCTACACGTATTTTCATTCATTTAAGTACGCAAATTTTACTGATCGAAGGTTTAGCTATCGCTAGTAGCAGTACTAGTAGCGTTAGCATGTATGCATCTACCTATACAGGGTTAGTTTTTGGTCACCGGCCAAATTTTCAGATTTAGTTCAGAATCGATAATACATTCGATTTATGAAATAAAACAAATAAGAAAAATAATATAAAAAATAGTTTTGTCCCGTACGAACATAAATACCGTGTGGGTAATATAATTGTACATAGCCAACGCGGGCCGCACGCAGTGGATACGAAACACAATCAGCTGTTGAGGTCAACACACTCTTCGGGTGCTAATGCGTGCAGGTATATTAACGGACCGTTTCAAATAGATGTTTATGTAACAAAATATTACAAATAAGACGATAAAATTAAAACACACCCTTGAAATGATGTTTATTTCCTTATTTTTAAATATGGCCGGTGACCAAAAACTAACCCTGTATTATGATAATTATTTTGGTTCACACGGTCTTGTGCCTTATAAAATAAAATGTTTAACGTCAAGAAGGAATCTCAGGAGGCTTCTTTCAATTTTTGTATCAAAATTGAGAAGTTATGCAATATTCCTTTATATTCGCGAAGCGTCAACAGGAAGCATTCTAAATT
>LUGF01045641.1:11769-22462 GCA_001625245.1 Calycopis cecrops
TCGGGGAGTCGGACAACGGGATCGAGCTGGTGGACCCCGACGGAGAGATGCTGGAGCAGAGCTGGACTGGCTGAGAAAGAATCAGCAATTCCCCATGCAACTTGGCTGCGTATCTGCGAAAACAATTCTGGGCCCAAATTTCTGGGTTCTGAAGGACTTAATTGCCCCTGTCGAGTCTCAGTCAGCAGGCGGAGACCAGTAATGGGACCAGAGCCGGATTAAGCCCATCGGAGGCCTTAGATCATTGTGATTTGGGGCTCTTTTTTTTCCTTTTTCAAAAATTAAATTTTTTTTAAAATATAAGTACCTTTGTAAGATTTTGGTCGGCGGCCCCAGACCATGACCAGGCACTATTGAATAATCCAGTGCTGAATGGCCCTCATGGGAGGTCATTGAACCGCCTCCTTATTGTTGTTTGTTGCATAGATGGACAATCAGATTCTTTTGATGATTACCAACACCCAATATCAGGTGGATTGCCCACCTTCACCTTATTCCTTCGGTGAGCCACCGGCTACTCGGGTACACGAAACGAGACAGCATAGAGCTACCTCTTTCAGTAAGAGGTAGTTCCTTGCTGCATTGCAGCGGAAATGGGACAACACGACCGGGGAGCTGTTTGCTGTCGCGTTTCGTGCGATTTGCGTGTAGCATATGCGGATGTTAATGGGCGTCGGCGGTCGCCAAACGGCACCGACTGCTCGTTTGCCCTCCTATGCCATAAAAAAGGCAACGTGTCGTCTAGTTTCATATTAATCTCGGACGCGGTGAAACAGATGACGAAAGTCCAAATGGACGCCAATTATTTCACAACTATGAAATATCGCTTCGGAGTTTCTCTACAATTTTCGACAATTAATAAAAATAGACCGCTCGAAGCGGACGAGGTCGCGAGGTAATCATTGTATTTACAGTTTTAGTCGTATGGTAGAGGTAGTGCCGTGCTGCATTGCACCCGTATTTGTCCGGCGCGATACCTCAGCGAAGAGCTCTACATAATAACTGTGCGGATGTTTGTGTAGTATCGCATAAGCGACATATACCTCCCTGGTAGTAGCAGCTCAATTCCACAAAAACTCAGCATGGCACTACCTGTTACATAACTATGCAATAGAAGAGTAATGGTCACCGCACACTTATCAACTTGGAAAGGGAACGTAAACGTATCACCTGAAGCCGTTCACTAATGGGAAACGTAACGTAATCGCCTCGCCTCGAAAAGCGTAGGTATCGACACTGCCTCCACGTCAACTCGGCTACGGCTAGGTAAGCCGTACGCGCGCGGACGCATATTTGACGGCTCGCTGTAAGCGCACGGACGCCGGACGCCTTGTTGACGGCTCGCCGCAAGCGCGCGGACGCCTTGTTGACGGCTCACCGTAAGCGCGCGGACGCCTGATTGACGACTCGCCGTAAGCGCGTGGATGCCTACTTGTCGGCTCACTGTAAGCACGCGGACGCCTGATTGACGGGTCGCCGTAAGCGCGTTGATAGCGATTCGGAGCCTGTTCTGAGGCGAGGCGATTACGTTTCGTTTCCCATTAGTGTACGTTGCAGTATGGAGTTTCAAACTCAGTTCTCAGCTCAGCCGTTCAGTATTCCTTATACTGAAGGGCTCGAGGTGATACGGTTACGATCCCTATCCGAGTTGTAAAGTGTGCGGTGACTTTATTTCTGCCGCCTATCAAGCTCAATTTGGTAAAATACAATAATGACACTTCTTCAAAAAGATGTTAACAATACATTAACCTTATTCAGGTAAGTAGGCTAATTACCGTACATTACCTTTGAAGTACACTTGACTTGACACCTTAAAATGTACTTTAAAGTACCCAATTGCAATTGCGAATCACGTTATAGAGATAAATGTAATGACTAATATGTACTTTAAATGCGTCAAGCTTTTTGGTAGAGGTAGTGCCACACTGCTTGCATGCAGTCGAATTGGGCCGGCACGACCGGGGAGGTACCTCTCGCTTACATGAGACTGGCGTAAAGTGCTGTCGCGTTTCGTGCGGTGTGTAAGTAGCCGGTGGCCCATGGAGGTGGCTCCGACTGCTCGTTTGCCCTCGTATACCATAAAAAAAGAACGAGCTGTCAGAGACATCAGCGTACAGATGAGTTGCCCGCCTTTCTCCTCCCTACATAGGCCACCGGAGACATATTTACCACAGTCGCCACGAAACTTATGGTTTTCGTAGCCTCAACAAATATACTAAGATTACTCTTTTATCCGGTGCAAAAAACACGCTAATGAAGATTCCTCCTTAAGAAAAATCATGATCGTTATGCGCGGCGTTACTGTTTCACACATTACTAACAGCAAACTGTTTCAGCGACAACGAGTTGGAGTCAACTACGGAACAGATCATCAAGGAGGTGAACGCAGACATGGGTTTGAAGGCCAGCGTGTTCATTGGAATGGACACCAGGTAAATACCGTCTTATATACTAGCTGCGCCCCGCGGTTTCCCCCGCGTAAATTTCGATCCGTTGGAAAATAGAAAATCATCCCATGGCATCCCGTAGGAACATTTTTTTGGAATAAAAAATCCTATGTGTTAACCTAAGTTTTGATGAAATTTGGCACACACATAGAGGGTCTATGTGTGTGCCAAATTTCATCAAAATCGGTTCAGCAGTTTTTGCGTGAAGGAGTGACAAACAAACAAACATACAAACTTTCGCATTTATAATATTAATGCGATATATTAGACGCCAATTGAATTTGGATTACTTTTCCCTTTTTTTCTTTTAATTATGGTATACTTTTTGGTTTCGTTGTATTTTTACAAATAAGGTTTTATTTATTTATTTTGAATAACCAAATGAAGACGGCATTCAATCATAAGTTGACGTTTTACTTCAACGTTCTGTGCATATCTTTTAGAGCCACATGACATACGCGACTTGTAAGACGCGGCGACTTTGCGACAGAATTCATGCAGTTGCAGCATTTAGCGACTCTGCGACCGGTCGTGCGACAGTATTGCGATCTAGCGACTACATTTGGACGTTAATTGACATACATTAGCGTCTAAGTCGCCGCGTCTGGGGTCTTGAAGCGTACGCTCCCCGCCTCTAGTCGCTGCATTAAGCGTCCAAAAAGCGTCGGTCGCTAAAAGTCTAGTGTGTACTGTCACCCTTAGTAAACTCTTTATATTATAATCAAACAACCATATTACGTAATGTAATTTGAATTGGTGGTCTTGAAAACGTATGCTGACTAATTGTGTTCGTATTTAGATGTCCGACAAATTCAGAAGCATACAATAGGGAATATGCGTGTTTTTTTTTTATATTTTTAAATGATAATTTACATAATTACATTAATGTAAAAAAAATACCAGCGCTGAACAAACAATATTAAGTTCAAAAAATTGTTTCAAATTAGTAGGCCGATAACAGCTTTTCAAACGATCGCTATTTTGCCGCGCTGACATGACGTCACGCATCATAACAGCCACCAATGGCAATGCTCCAATGCTCTTTGACAATCACATTATTATGATATTTGACGTCACAATTCATGCCGACCAATGGCGTGCTTTCACCTAATTCAATCTTCCCGCACAATTTTTGCACTTTTCGATAATTATTTTCTGATTGAAAACAAAATTATACAAAAAAAATATTAATACGTACGCACATCTACAGGAAAAGACTTTACCACAGATTAATAAACTTAACAGATACTTCACTCCCATACAAAAGTGCAAATACCTACGGCTATAATTACCTACAAAATCTCGCTCATGTTCGCAGCGAAGAAAAATGCACCTTATTTACGCTCTCATAGAGATGCAGATTATATGACTTACGTGCAAACGCGTCATAGAATGAAAGCGCAAGGGTTGGTAGTAACATGATTCTAGTAATAAAACAAATATTGTGAAATACCTATTACTAATTTTTATCCGTGAAATAGTTAGTAGATAGATGTATACACATTATTCAGTATGAATATAAAGTTGTTTTTAGATGGAATAATCCATAGCACAATAAAATATAGAAAAGTTTGAATTTTAATGTAGGTACTTTTTTTTGGCTCCGGCTGATAGTTTGTCCCCTAAAGGTATTATAAAAAAAGCAACGAGATAGGTACTAGAAAAAATAAGTACCTAACTACGGAGTACCTACATAATGTTTATATGTATACAATACATGTATTTTTTTAGGGTTCCGTACCTAAAAAGTAAAAATGGGACCCTATTACTAAGCCACTGTATGTCTGTCACTAGACTGTATCTCATAAACCGTGATAGCTAGGACACTGAAATTCACTGTATAAAACATAATTAAATAAAAATTAAGTAAATATCAAACATTTCTCCCATACAACAAAAGTAATTTTTAAGCATTCTTAACTCGATATTAATAAACAGGTAGAAACTTGAATAAGTATTTGAAAAAGTAAGTATTTGGAAATATATTACGTTTACCTAATAATAAATAGGTAGGTAGGTTTTTTTTACTTTTACACCCATGCACTTCACGATTGTTAGTTGGTTTCGGCATTTTCTACAAAACGCGGGAATCGTACAGTGCACAATATGTGAACGCGCGAGCGTGCGACGACCCTGTGTCGCAGATATCTTCGAAGATAGCCCGAGCCGTAGGTATAAAACGCGTGACCTCGAGCGAGTGACGTACGCCTGACTTTACATATAAAAAAAATTATCATTATTTGAATCATACGCATATTCCCTATTCACGTCTCGATTTTGTTATGTAGTAGAATGCAGACAATTTTCTCAAAAATGTCATGTCATGTCATGTCATGTATGATGAAAGTTATTTGTAAAGACACAAAACAGATGTTGGTTTGGTAAAATCGTCATAGTAAAAAACATTATGTATTTTGACATGACAGTTTATAGTAGAGTATTACTCTTGGGCTTTGGAAAACGCGTAGCCCTCAGGTCTGAGGGGTACCTGTGGTGTATGTGGGACTCGGTAGCAGAGCGACGCCTGCAATACCCACAGAACCCCAGCGGTATTCCTTCTAATCCAAGTCTCACTCGAGTTATACTCGAGTAAAAAAGTCACTCGAGTAAATATGTCACTCGAGTGACGAGTTCGGCGACCCGAGTGTTGGTACTCGAGTGAACTCGGTCAACTCGAATGACTCGAGTAAAAACGTGACTCGAGTCGCATCACTAGTTTGAACCCCATAACCTACATTCACAATCTTGACGTATAAACAAATACACCACAAAGAACCGGTCGCTTCGCTTCGCTGTCGAACCTGGAGGCAGGCGCAGCAGCAGTGGGTATTATAACCGAAGCCGATTTATAAAATTGTGTTGCAGATACACGAGCCCCCGGCTGGCTGCGGCGGCCGTGCACGGCGTCATGGCGCTGAAGGGCACGCCCAAGGAGTTCGGCATCGTCACCACACCCATGCTGCACTTCTGCGTGCGCTGCAGGAACGATAACACCTACGGGAGACCTTCGGAGGAAGGTACTCATCATTATCAATTAACATGTAAACGTTAAACTAAGTTATTTTTTTTTGTGTCCAGATTCTGCGTTTTACGCGCGTCATTAAAAGTTCGGAATTGTAGCCGTCCGTTTCGAATTAAATATAAATAAATAAATATTTGTGGACTTTACACACCATGTTAGCCTAGCCCCGTGCTAAGTACCTTAAGGACTTGTATTACGGGTACTAGACAACGGAATATATTTAAGGCGCTATAGGTCCCAAATGCGATCCGCCTAGTTAATTTTGCGTGGACGGCGCTCGAAAATAGCGACAATATTTAGATTATATTATAAAATTAACCATACGCTTATTTAAAAAAGTGACTCCTAAAATTTCTTCGATTACTTATTGGGAATAGATACATATTTTAGTTGTGAATATAGCTTTGATAGTTATTGAATAGTTTGGATTTAAAAATTGATGGAAACGTCAGAGATAGTGTTTTTTCATTAAAGTTTACGATTTTTTTCTATCGAGGCAAAATTCTTTATTCGTGTTTCGACGCCCTAAGCACTATGCCGTATTTTGTTAACATTAACCACATCTAAAAAAAATATGATAATCAATAGTTTTTAAAGGTTACGTTTTGAATATACGTGAGCACGGATTGGCAAATTTGGAGCCCATTTCGCCTTAATATATTTAAAAAATATATATATGAAATTGTTATTATAGTAATACAGATAATACATAGATAAACATCCATGACCAAGGCGGGATTCGAACCCTAGCGGAACATGCTCCACTTATCCTAGACCTGCACCACTGCGCCAGCCTGGTCGTCAAATACAATACAATACGTGTATTAGCCAAGGACTCGCGTGTCGTTCTGGACGCTACAACACCGCTGTATATCCCGACATGCCAGTTCGCGCTTATTACACGCGAGTGGTAGAACGCGCAACAACATCCTGGATGCGACATTATGTAGCTCTAGTATCTCAGCAACGCGCGAGTAGAATTGCGCGTAAATCGCATAATCTGAACAGACCCTTAGTGACTTTAGCGCCTTCTCGTCACAACGGGCTGTAACAAATCAGTGGATTTAGCTTCAGGTGAATCATATTATGAATAGTACTTAGCCATTTCCGTTACTGCACTTATGTACATAATATAATACACACATTCTGTTGTTAAGATATGTTATATGATTTTTTTTTACTCAGTATTATCAATTTCTCTTTTAATTTTTATGTTCTGTGATTGTGCTGATTTACAAACCCGTAACAATTATCTGCTACATGTACATGTTTTTAGGGTATCGCACCTAAAAGGTAAACGGAACCCTATTACGAAGCCGCCGCTGTCCGTCCGTCTGTCACCAGACTGTATCTCATAAACCGTGGTAGCTAGAATGTTGAAATTTTCACAACTTATGTATTTGCTTTGCCGCTATAACAACAAATGCTAAAAATAAAAAAAATAAAACACTTGGGCGGGGTGCCCATACAATAATTTTTATTTTATTTTATTTATTTGGTAAGCCAACAGATTTTACATTTTCTTTACATTCGTTTTGAAAACAATAGGTATTTAATATATTAAAATGCAAATCCAATAATAGGCTAACTCAACATTCATGCGTGAGTCATTATACAGTATAAACTAAATTAAAACTAAAACTAAAACTAAATTAAAACTATAGCATAATATTTTTGGTATACCTATAATAATGGTACGGAACCCTTCGTGTGCGAGTCCGACTCGCACTTGGCCAGTTTTTTTTTATAGTTTTAAGTTCTCATTCCTATTCATTTAGATACTAATAGACCAGATACTAATGGAATAATCCGCCTAAATTTTTTTAAGTAAACGGGGTAACGCATCTCTTTCCTAACTTTCCAATGGGCCACCTGAAATCGCGAGCGCATATTTGTTGCTTATAGCAATATAGTGTGAACTAAAGGTTCTACTTCTCTGGTCATGCCGGCTAAGTAAGCCATTCCAACGTAACAAATCCTCTTACTAAATTCAAGTAACTTTTTTTTTAATCGGGCTTTGGCCCACCACTCGTTCCCACCGCTGCTACTCCTGTGTCGCCAGGATCGACAGCGGCAACCACACTTGATATGATCGCAGGGAGCCCGAGGGAAAAGCTAAACCTGTCTTGGGACCCGCAACGAATTTAATCAGAAGAAAGTAAGAGTAGAAATTCAAGTAACTTGTTTTATATGCGTGCTACGTGCCCATGCGTGCGTGCGTGCGTGCGTGCGTATTCATGTGCGTGTCATATCTGTATTTCGGCTCACCCCTGTCCTTATCTTGTATGGTTGTATTTAAAGGATTTCCGGCATGAAATTATTTAAATATAATATTTTAGGCGGATCACACACGGCACGCGGTTGGCGGTGAGGCGGATCTCAAGTTACATTGAACTCTATGAAATCCGGTGATACCTAAATCTTTTTTAAAATTGAAATTCTTGATCCGCGGGGTGCGCGGTTGCCTGTGTGTGAGGCACCAGGTGGCGGCGAGAGCGCCGCTCGACCGCGCGATCTGGCGGTGTACGTGTGTTAGGTATCAACGGATTTCATAGAGCCCAATGTAACTTGAGAGGCTTATGACTATCTGTGCCCATAGATATCCGCATAATTGTTATGCTGATGCGCTCTTCTTTTCCCCATTCCCTTCCATGGGCCACTGGAAGCTCACACACCGCGCGAATCGCAACACAATAGCTGGTACTTCGGTGTCTACCTTCCTGTACCTGATCTATTCGACTGCAATGAAGCAAGATTTATTATATCAATAGATATAATTTATGTCCTCTTAGTCTATATTGTAAGAGGTAGTGCCACACTGCATGCTTGCATGCAGCCGAATTGGGCCGGCACGACCGGGGAGGTGCCTCTCGCTTACACGAGACCGGCGTAAAGTGACAGCTGTGCTGTCGCGTTTCGTGCGGTGTGTAAGTAGCCGGTGGCCCATGGAGGTGGGAGGAGAAAGGAAGGCAGCGCATCTGGATAGCCTCTATGCGGATGTCTATTGGCGTCGGTAGTCAAGAAATGGTTACGATTGTTCGTTTGCCCCCTTATACCATAAAAAAATGGTCCACCTAAACCAGATAGAAAACTGTCGCTTTAAGGTGATATTGTGTTTTTGTATGGTAAGGGCAAACGAGCATTCGGAGTCATTTTCATGACTACCGACGCCCACAAACATCCGCAAAGAGGCTATACTGATGCGCTGCCCTCCTTTCTCCTCCCACCTCCATGGGCCACCGGCTACTTACACACCGCACGAAACGCGACAGCACAGCTGTCACTTCACGCCTGTCTCGTGTAAGCGAGAGGTACCTCCCCGGTCGCGCCGGCCCAATTCGATTGCATGCAAGCATGTAGTGTGGCACTACCTCTTACAAATGTGTGTGTGCGCGAGAATTATTTCCACGGTCATCGGATTACCAATGTGGCAATATTTCCTCAATGATGATTATTCCCTCGAGTTTTCACTCTTCTTTCCTCTCTTCCAGGATACTACGACAAGATTCTGGGCGCCTTCCAGAGGATCCGCCAGAAGATATCCGTGCGGGGGGACTACGACACCAAGTTGTATATAGACGGAGCCAACGGAGTGGGGGGGAAGAAGCTGAACATCATCAGGAAGAGTCTGGGGGACGAGTTGGAGCTGGTGCTGCATAACCTGGGGGGGAACGGGGGGAAGCTGAACTTGAATGTGGGTAGTTGCGCTTATTTTGTAGTATAGGTGTGAAAATAGTAAGAGGTAGTGCGTACATTTAGCCGGATTAGGCGTACGACGGGGAAGGTACCTCTCGCTTATCCGTTAGTGACAAGTGTGCTGTCACATTTTACCCTCATGGAAGGAAATATGAGGAAAGACCTAGACGGAATTACACGGATCAGCGAAGCGTTAGGGTCAATTCACACCAAAAGCGCGGCGAAGGGCAGCGAAACGGAGCGCACTTCAGTGTCATATAAATTTAAACTTTATTTTCATTACTGAAAGAAGAAAGAAAGAAAAGACATTTATTTGAACACATCAAGAGACAGACTTGTACATTACACATATTATACAATATAAAATATAATATAAATATTTCTAAGCTGTTTGTCTCTCGGATGCGTCAAATTGGCTTGGTTCGGCACAAGTCAGGTGAACATGATAAACATGTCACCTGACACCGGTTTTCAACCAAACCAATGAGTTGCATCCCGGTTGTCGAGCGTCTATTTCTCTAAATATTACACCAATTTGCATAAAAGTGCACATGCACACAAAGGCAAGCGATAAATGAAAACCAAAGAAAAATAAAACGTAATTAATAAAATGTAACACAAAACTTATAACATGTACACATAAAACATATGACTAGACACACCACCACCAATTATGTACATATACATATAGTTTAAATAAAATAAGTACTGCAGTACTTATTATCGAATTCTCGCGACTTCCGCGCGGATTCCAGCGTATGCTCGAGCAGTCGCGGGAATCCGCGCGTCTCGTTCGAGTTTGTCATGCGATAATAAGTATTATAGTAATTATTTTAAAGTTGAAATTCATATGACACATAAACTGCGCTCCGCTTCGCTGCCCTTCGCCGCGCTTTTGGTGTGAATTGACCCTTGGGAGAAATGTCATGTCCTTCAGAGAATTAAATATGGATAGGGCGTAGGGATTGAAACAGAAAGCTGCACATCATCACTGAGCTACGGGAAACTGCCAAGCTGACTGGCACTGGCACGACTGGGCTGTTACCTCTCGCTCACATGATCTTGGCGCACACTTAGCATCTCGGAAAGGGATAGTAGCCGTATCACCTCGAGACGGTCAGTATTCTTTGTATGAAACTTCATACTGCACCGCACACTAATGGGAAACCTAACGTAATCGTATAGTCTTCGCTTTTCTAGACGGGGCGTTTACGATCCCTTTCAGAGTTGATAAGTATGCGGCGACCATAAGGCGCACCAACAACGGGTGGGAAAGGAATTTAAGGCAGTTTCATGTAGACATTTCGGTATAGTGTAAGCGAGAGGTAATGCCCTCGTGCTGGATTGGTTCAACCAGCATGCAGCACGGCACTACCTCTTTCCGAATATGTACGTATACATACACACGTACACTAACATATACATACACACACACACACCTACAAACACCCACACACGAATAGAGGTGGGCCTAAGAGTGATATTTGAGTAGCAGCGATCGCCCTGAGCAGTTGTGAAAAATCGCCGT
>LUGF01045647.1:14649-33951 GCA_001625245.1 Calycopis cecrops
GCGCGGATCCCAGCGACTGGTCGAGCATTCGCGGGAATCCGCGCGTCTCGTTCGAGTTTCTCATGCGATAATAAGTATTATTGTAAATATCATAAAGTTGAAATTCATATGACACATAAACTGCGCTCCGCTTCGCTGCCCTTCGCCGCGCTTTTGGTGTGAATTGACCCTTAGTCTTTTTATGCTCCTTCTAATTCGACCCAAATGGTAAGCAATAAGAGAAAAGCGCGCGGAGGTCGCAAGCCACAGATTGAGCCTAGATTTGCTTATCAGTAACGGTTTAGAGAGGCGTGCTGACCTAACCAAGGTAAGTGATTTCCAATACGAATAGATTGATCTCCAACAGTGCTACGGTTGTATTGCCGCTAAATCGGACTCGACTGCTCGTTTTTCTTGTACACAAATTTGTTTGCCTTTTTTTTGGTAAGGACCAAATTGTTTTTGATTTTAACAAATTGCAGTGCTATTACATATATTAGAGTTGAAATCACAAGTGTGGTCACCCTTAGTTTGTTTTGCCGCCTTGTGACTGCTGCCTTGAAAGACGCCTCGCGTGTCATGCGTGCTGTGAGTAGCCGATGGCCCATTGGGGGAATGAAGTGAAAGAGGACAACAAATCATTATGCTATTATTGGCCGTAAAATCACGTAACATCAAAAGTGAAACACAATACAGTTTCGTATTGTTACCACTTATCTAACTCGCCTCTATTATTCCACCGAGCCCTGTTGTAGCGCTTCAATAATTTTCGTCAATAGTGATCGACAATAGTTTGTATTTTCGTTCATCATATAGGCATATAAGTAGACTTAAAATTATTTTAAAATAAAACATTAGGTAAGTGGTAGTGCCACATTGCATGCTTGCATGCAGTCGAATTGGGCCGGCACGACCGGGGAGGTACCTCTCGCTTACACGAGACTGGCGTTAAGTGACAGCTGTGCTGTCGCGTTTCGTGCGGTGTGTAAGTAGCCGGTGGCCCATGGAGGTGGGAGGAGAAAGGAGGGCAGCGCATCTGTATAGCCTCTATGCGGATGTTTGAGGGCGTCGGTAGTCATGAAAATGGCTCCGGCTGCTCGTTTGCCCTCCTATACATATAATAACAATAAAAAAATTTTTTTTTCAAATAATTTTTTTTTACAAATATTGATGTTTCTAGTGACAGTCGCACTAATAATACATTTACCAAAATTTATTGAACTGTTTAATAGTGACAAGGGAACACAGGTTCCTGTAACTTTTTTATTTTAGTTTACGGTTTCTATCCAACAAGGGCATGACAACCCCATCGTACCTAATTACTTGGACATGTGACCACCTAATTAATAACATTACATTATAATTATTATCCAGAAACGGTAATTACTGCTGAATTGAACCAAACTAGACAATTTTTTGCACACCTCTGATATTCGTTTTGAGAGTATACTCTGGATCAGCCCAACATCCATGAAGACTCCCAACTTACTGACAACATTTTTTTTTAATAGTATAGCGGGGCAAACGAGCAGTCGGAGCCATTTTTACGATTACCGACGCCCATAGACATCCGCATAGAGGCCAAACAGATGCGTCGCCCTCCTCTCTCCTCCCACCTCCATGGGCCACCGGCTTAGGTACATTTAGGTCAAATACATAACCCTCCATTTGGGCTTAGCTGGTCTGCCAACAACAATACATGAATCGGAATAAATATTGTGCCAAACTTGGTCTCCATCGGTGCGGAAACCATTACAACTTTGGTATCGCACACTAACTTAGCACTTGGTAAGAGGTAGTGCCACAATGCATGCTTGCATGCAGTCTAATTGGGCCGGCACGACCGGGGAGGTACCTCTCGCTTACACGAGACCGGCGTAAAGTGACAGCTGTACTGTCGCTATTGTGCGGTGTGTAAGTAGCCAGTGGCCTGTGGAGGTAGAGGAAAAAGGAGGGCAGCGCATCTGTATAGCCTCTATGCGGATGTTTGTGGGCCTCGGTAGTCATGAAAATGGCTCCGGCTTCTCGTTTGCCTTCCTATACCATAAAAAAACAGTATATTAGAAGTATATATGTTTTGTTACACTTACCATGATGGCAACATAACGCCATCCATAGCACGACGATTCTCCATGCCGCCATGGTGAATTCTGAAAATAATAATAACTTATTATTTAATTATTAATACAAGGAACAATCTCACCAGACTAGTGTTGGACGGCCTCCTAAGTAAGTAAGCACCGTAGGGACTTGTGTTACGGGTACTAAAACAACGGACAATATATTTAACATATTTTATAAGTTCAAGAAATTTTATATACTTAAGATTTTTATTATATAAATACATATAATACATAAATGGTCAAGGCGGGATTCGAACCCGCGACCCCTGTCGCAACATGCTCCGCTTATCAGAGCCCTGGGCCACTGCGCCAGCCTGGTCGTCAAAATAATGATTAATATAGATATACATATGGATGATTATTATAGATATCCACAACTAGTACCATGGGCCCTGTAGGGTCCATGGTAACATTATTAATACATATAATAAAATTGTCACAGTGTTTGATGTCCAAATCCTCAAAACGGCTTGATCTATTTTCTTTTATTCTCTTTTTTAGGGGCTTTTATTTGATCGATTTAAATGATATATTAACAACGACCCACATGACCCGCGTGCTCCACTCCTATAGCATATATCCTATATATCCTATAGCATATAGCAGCGTGATGGTGTACAGCCTACAGCCTTCCTCGATATACAGACTATCTAACACTGAAAGAAATTTTCAATTTAGACCAGGGGTCCCAGAGTATCGCTTTCAAAGAAACAAACTCTTCAGCTTTATAATATCAACAAGCTGTACCTTGCACAACAACTTTGCTAAAGATCATCGCATGATCAAATAGTTTACGATTCAATAAAGAACATGCGGATAAACATATTTATATATTATAAATAAAGTATTAAAAAGAACAAGTGGCGCCTCTGAGAATGTTTAAATAACAATACACATAACTAAATCAGCACAATATAGCAGTAGTAAATAATAGAAACATTCATTAGGTACATGTCCTTTGTAAAGCCAATGAAAATATCGTACAGCATTGTCTTCATAACGGGCATACCTATTCAGAACCACCCGTATTTAATATAAGAACAAAGGATATTTTTTCAAACCGTTCATAATATTTTTAGTTTACAAAAGAGTTTCAATAAAACCGTTGGAGCAATAACGAACAGTGCTTGGAACGTTCTAGATTTAATTTTGAGAACTAAGACCTATTGTATGTACGAGTAACAAGGAACAATTACTTAACCCCTTATTCAACGCTATAGTTCACAGTGATCCCTGTAATTAAATTTATGTAGAGGCGAAGGTAAGGAGATGCATCATCTGTGTTTGAAATAGTATAGGTAAATAATAATATGATTTATCAACTTGTAAATATTACGTAATATTTACAAGATGTAAATATTACGTAATATTTACAAGTTGATAACCTAACGAGATATGTATAAAAAAAAATCGTTAACGTAACGCATTTCCGTTTTATATTAACATATTAATCGTGAAACCCGCTGTTTAAAGTATGTTAAGTAAATTTAAAATAATTATTATAAGTTATTTAAAATATGTAAAATCTTACCGGTTAACTTAAAACATAAATATTTAATACGAGTTTATAATTATGATAGCAGTCGGGAGAGTAACTCACGGATCGACAATAAATATTCCACGAGATCGATGTCGGCAGGTAAATATAAAATATCTAAAGTAGGCAACTGCTATGGTGACAGGACGCTCAAAAAGCGCATCATACTTTGCCTGCTGACATTAGAAATCTGGATAGTAAAATTAAGTTTACACGTGAGCTTAAAAAATATTTATTAAATAGTTTAATATAATATATTACATACTTACAAGTACCTACATATAAATGTATAATTTGAGACTGAAGATCTCACAGACAAACTGCGTAAGCAGTTTTGTGAGGCTATGTAGTAGATTAAGTTATAAGACTGAATAAACAAATTTCAATTTAAAAAAAAAAAATTAAGAATAAAATTACGTGATAGAGATAGACGTACATACTATTTCTTCACAAAAAACCAACAACCACTTGCGCATTACATTCATGTTCCTTACTAAAGTCATACTAATTTTAATTGGAAGCATCTAATAATAAAAATATTCATAGCTTTATATCGGACAGTTATCTAATATAACGAACGTCCGCCCAGCGAATGGGACCAGCCAATGTCGGAGGTCCTCCACCCGTCCCTCTGAATCAGCAGATGGGACCAGGGATTAGGATGGGAATCTGATCCCATTACACAGTTTCGACATGGAGTAGGGACTGTTCCAAGGCAGCGAACAGTCCCCAAGGAGGAGGAGCCTGTTCACCGAGGCCAGCCTGTCGCTGGAGGCGCCCTGTTGCATTTAAATCAGAGGCCCTCCAATTATAGCGGCTGAAGGCACCCGCAGGGGTTTAGTCGGTAGGGGCAACCCAGTTGTCGAGTCCGACACTGTACCCAGTTGAGCCACCCGGGCTCCTGGTAAGTAAATGTATTCCCTGCGTTACCAAAAAAATATACATAACGAACTCCATAATTATAATTAGGTCTTCCTTACCTCTATCCTCCGTATAATTAATAAACAACTACCACACAATCGACTATACACTACGATTTGAATACAGTTATGTAGTGTGGCCACAAGACACGTATTTGCAGGTAAGTATCAACTGTTTTTTGTTTGTTTTTTTCTGTTCTTTTTGTTGTGTTGTGTTGTTTTTTTTTAATGTTTGCAATTTATTTTTTCTAAATAAATATATTTTTCTTTTTTTATACTTATTGTATATGCGGGCAAATGAGCGGTTGCAGCCATTCTCATGACTACCGACGCCCGAGAATAAAGATGGAAAAAACAAAAGACGGACGCATTGTGTAAAAAGTAAATAAACAAGAAAGTAGCGATTACTACATAAGATGATAAATAATAGAAATAATGGAAATAGAAAACATATTGTGACAACTGAACGAGGGATCAGGGCAAAAGAATATTAATGTTGATGAAATAATTCTAGAGTCAAAATTACTCCTTCTATGAGCGAGTAGATCACAGTTAATATTATATATTATGTAGTTATATGAGATCTGTGTACAGCTATGGACTGATAATGAGTAAAGACTAACGTTATTGTCCAATCAGTTATACTAGATTGCAAATGATTATTTATGAATGATATGCAATTATGAAATCCTTACAAAGACTACATTGAAATAGCATTTTAATAGGATCTGTTCTCATTTTGACGTATAACCTATAACTACCTACATAAAACGACTAGCTGCGCCCCGCGCATTCACCCGTGTAAATTTCGATCCCGTGGAAAATAAAAATCATCCAATGGCATCCCATAGGAACATTTTTTTGGGGTAAAAACATTCCTATGTGTTAATCCAAGTTACTCTATGTGTGTGCCAAATTTCAAGAAAATCGATTCAGCCGTTTTGGCGCAAAGAAGTAACAAACAAACATACAAACTTTCGCATTTATAATATTAGTAGGATGATAAAGATGCTAAAGAATATACTAGAGTAGAGATGAGGTCAATATCTTTTTCAAAAAACTGTGTGCTCCACTGAGGTCGAATTTGATGGTTCTGACACAAAATACAGAAGACAGAAAAAATATATTTCTAAACATAAAAAAGCTACTGTAGATATGTGAATCATGACACAAATTCGATGACAATAAAAGTTTCTGTGTTAATATACTAACATAGTTCGCAAGTGCTTTGTCTAACAGCGATTTTAATAAAAATGAGTTTTCGGGGTCTATTATCATAAGGGAAGGAGTGTCACACTAACTCTGTGACCCGTAGTGAGTCTTGACCTCCGAAACCAGTAAGAAGTAGTGCCACACTGCATGCTTGCATGTAGTCGAGTTAGACCGGCACGACCAGAGAGGTACCTCCACCACGAGACCGGCGTAAAGTGATAGCTGTGCTGTCGAGTTTCGTGCGGTGTGTAAGTAGCCGATGGCCCATGAAAATGGGAGGTGAAAGGAGGGCAGTACATCTGTATAGCTTCTACGCGGATGTCTAAGGGAGTCGGTAGTCCGACTGCCCGTTTGCCCCCTATTACTAAAAAAAAACGAGCTCTCTACATCGCACGATCATCCGCAATTAACCGCCAATTGTTGGCTTGGATCTCACGCAAGTCTGCTTCCACCAAGTCACTCCACTGGTACTTGGAGCGCCTCCCGGGTTACACACATAGACATAATCATTTTGAGGATGTCTTCGGAGTGGCTAGTCATCATAGCTCCAACTGTTACTTTGCCCCCTTGTACAACAAAAGTCCGTTACAAAGCGTGCCTGTTGCTCTACCAGCCCTAATGCTCATTAAAACCCGCATCACTCGTGCCCTTGGATCAATTGCCAGTATTGCCAAATAATACCCGTATCCTGTTTCAATTTAAAGCTAACGATGTAATTAATGTCCTTAAATGGAGAGTGACAATAATGTCGGTATTTCATCGGACTAGAAGAGAAAATAGTTCAAATTTATGTAACGTTTTTTTATGATTCATTAATGTAACAAGTAACAACAACTACGATGCATGCAGCCGAATTGGGCCGGCACGGCCGGGGAGGAACCCCTCGCCTACAACACCGGCGCGCGGCTAAGCTGTTCTGTCGCGTTTAGTGTGGTATGTTAGTAGCCGGTGGTCATTGGAGGGGAGAGAAGGAAGGAGAGCGTATCTGTGCAACATTCATGCGGATGTATATGGGCGTCAGTAGCCATTACAAAATTTACCCATTTACTTTAAAGTATAAAAAAAACTAAATCACATCTTAATCATCTAGCTATACGTAGTCCTAAATATTGAGGTCAAATATTATTTCATGGTACGTTTCGATATCACATTTGACGCTCGGTTTTGAGAACTCGTTTGGACATTCTACCTCAAGGTCGTGTTGCCAAACAAATCGAATTTCGCATCTGTCTCGTTGATTTGGTCATGTGTCCAAATTTCCGTGTGATAAAGTATTATAAATCGATGAACTTTGAGCTCTTTCGTGCCGGCACCAAAAAGCATGACTCATTGTCACGTTCCAAGCGCGGAAGCGAGGCCCCGGAGACGAGACGACACATGGCCATTTGGCTTGTCTTCCCAAGTAAGCAAGCTTTTGGTAAGAGGTAGTGCTACACTGCATGCTCGCGTGCTGTCGAATTGGGATGGCACGACCGGGGAGGTACCTCTCGCTTTCACGAGACTGGCGTAAAGTGACAGCCGTGCTGTCGCGTTTCGTGCGGTGTGCAAGTAGCCTGTGGCCCATGGAGGTGGGAGGAGAAAGGAGGGCAGCGCATCTGTATAGCCTCTATGTGGATGTTTGTGGGCGTCGGTAGTCATGAAAACGGCTCCGGGTGCTCGTTTGCCCTCCTATATCATAAAAAAAAGTGTTTATGTAATTTTTATTTTTATGTATGTGTATGTTTTCTTCTGAAGATATCGCGTAAATCTAACAACCTCCTCTCCTAATCCGACTATACAGATTATTGTTTTAATGTTTATGTTTTAAAGCATTGCCAGCAGCAGCCAGAATATTATAAACGCGTCCAAACAAGTACAACTCTCTCACAGACGATTAACATCACTATAAAGCAGTGGTTCTTAATCTTTTAGTCCTGAGTGACCATTTGGCAAAATTATCGCTATGCCGCGGATCACCCGGTTGCTTTATTCATCTGGAGGTAATAATGTTGAAGACATGACGCGCTCGGGTAAAGTTGTGTCGACTCTTGTCACTTATTTATTGGCACGGTTCGCGGACCACTTGAGAAGCTTCCAGGGACCAGTAGTGATCCGCGGACCACCGGTTAAGAACCACTGCTATAAAGTGATCTACTCAAGGGCGAATCGTCTTAATTCAGAATCCCAAAGGGGGAGTCGGGAACACATTTAGAAGGGGCAGCTCATCTGAAGTACTAGATGTGCAATACTATAGACACTATAGATGACTTGAACGCTCGTTTGACACATTAAACAGCTAAATAAAAATACAGGTGTGTTAAGAATGACTCATAAATTATTTTATTACTCACAGACGATTTTTTTTTCTTTATAGTACAACGGGGAAACGAGCAGTCGGAAACATCTTTACGACTTATACCGACGCCCATAATATCCGCATAGAGATTGTACAGATTCGGCGCCCTCCTTTAGCCCCTCCCCTGCATTAGTTAGTGTAAGAGGTAGTGCCACACTGCATGCATGCATGTAGCCGAATTGGACCGACACGACCGGGTACCTCTCGCTTACATGAAACTGGCATAGTGACAGCTATGCCATGCGGTGTGTAAGTATCCGGTGGCTCATGGAGTTGGGAGGAGAAAGGAGGGCAGCGCATCTTTATTGCCTCTATGCGGATGTCTATGGGCGTCGGTAGTTATGAAAATGGTTCCGACTGCTCGTTTGCCCCTCTATACCATAAAAAAAATATTAGCTTGGGCCACCTTACCTTACAAGTTACATTGATGGTTACAAGATTGGTGTGTAACCGTTCTATGTAACTTTAAATAAATAAAATAAATTTAAATAAATGATAGATTAAGCAAATAAATATTATTATTATTATTATTATTGCTAAAGTACCTCGATACAACAATTTATGCTAATGAAGTGTGGGTCACGTTGAGAATCCTTAATGTAGGACGTAGGTAATTAGTGACCCTACCGTTAGGGTCAATTATGAGAAGGTCATAATGATTCATGTCTAATCTTCGCCAACCGTATACAATTACTAGATACTATTGCTATTAGCTTTATGTTAATTTTGTATTTACTGTGATGTAGTGAAATCAGAGGTCGTCTGTAGAAATTACAAGTGACCTTCAATAGGGCCAAAGGTCAGACGGGTGGGCTGGGCTTTTAAAACGTCCTGGACTAATAGGTCTCACGTTTTATAGCGTATGATTTAGGGTTAGTGCGTATTTATCTATCTATACTAATAATATGAAGAGGAAAGATTTGTATGTATGTATGTAACGAATAGGCTCCGAAACTGCTGGACCAATTTCAAAAATTCTTTCACCATTTGAATGATACATTATCACAGATAAACATAGGCTATTTTACCGCGGGAAAATATAATTCCCATGGGAAAACGGGTAAACTTCTAAACGGCTTTTTTATGGTATAAACCAAACGCAAACGAGCAACCGGAGCCATTTTCATGACTACCTACACCCACAAACATTCGCATAGAGGCTATACAGATGCGCTACCCTCCTTTCTCCTCCCACCTCCATGGGCCACCGGCTACTTACACACCTCACGAAACACGACAGCACAGCTGTCACTTTACGCCGGTCTCGTGTAAGCGAGAGGTACCTCCCCGGTCGTGCCGGCCCAATTTGACTGCATGCAAGCATGCAGTGTGGCACTACCTCTTACGCTGAACCGATTGATTTGAAATTTTATATGGGCATTTCGATCGTTTCCTGGATGCTTAAAAAATGCAATTGGATCCGTTGAACATTCTTTAGACGTAACATACAAGTACAATAGTACAAGTCAACGGCCAAGTACCCCACATAAAGAGGTACTGACGACTATAGTCCATCTCACTTCCTACTACCTACTTACGTAGTATTAAAATGCAACTTGTTGTTTCTACTGCTTTCACTCAAAATGGATGGAACTGATTTAGATGAAATTAGACATAGACGTAGATTACAATCTGGAATTAAATTAAAATTACTTTTATAACCGAAATATAAGCGGGTCTCTTGGAATATATTTTCCGCGGTTAAAGCTGGGGCTAGTATGATATTTAAGAAAACCATCAGTAAAGGGTGTGTCTAAGGGTGTTCTAGGAACCCATTTTAGCTAACAGCCGCAGCACTCTGGCCGAAATGCCATGCACCATAGTGACCCATGAGTGTATGCAAGTTTACGTTACATACCCCACAAACTACATAGCATCCAATATTTACTAAATATAATCGTGACATACTTCCTCGACACGGATTTCTGCGTCGCTTCATAATGTCATAATTTGCATAATAATAACAATGTCGTCTTAGCCGAATTTCGGCTACGAATAATTTGCATAATATAGCGTGGCTAAAGTGCATATTTATGATTAAATACTTACAAAACCCGCATACCTATACTAATAATATAAAGCTGAAGAGTTCGTTTGTTTGAACGCGCTAATCTCTGGAACTACTGGTCTGATTTGAAAAATTATTTCAGTATTAGTTAGTCCATTTAGCGAGGAAGGCTATAGACTATTTTTTAACCGACTGCGGTAGAAAAATGGATTCACGTAAACGAAGTTGCGGGCGTCCGTTAGTCTTTAAGTTACGCGGTAGGTTTGTTCTCTTGGTAAGTACTACATAGCATTGGGCCGGCACGACCGAAGCAGGACTGCTAATCACCGCATTGTTATGATGCCCTTCTTCCCTCAAAGGGACAAACAAACCATCACTTTACAGCAGGCACCTTGATCTTCACACCAGCTGAATTCGGCTGCAATGCAGTAACAACTCACTTAGCTAGCTGTATATAGGTAAATGCAATAATTGTCTTAGCTTTCATTCGCTTGGCCACTAAAGTGTCGCGTCTACAATTGGCCTATTAAATGCAAATAAAGTTTCTTTGTGATCCATACTGGTAGTGGTGGTGGTATTGCATGGGAGACCATCGGGAGCGGGATCACGTGATAGTAAATGACCATTGATCATCATGGACTGAGTGAAATGGATTATTGTAAGAATATACACAGAAAGCTTACATATAAGTATTTCTTACGATGGTAATTGACAACAGATCTATTTGTATTACAAATCCTACTAATATTATAAATGCGAAAGTTTGTATGTTTGTTTCTTAATCCTTCACGCAAAAACTGCAGAACCGATTTTCTTGAAATTTGGCACACACATAGAGGGTAACTTGGATTAACACAGGATAGTTTTTATCTCGAAAAAATGTTCCTATGGGATGCCGTGGGATGATTTTCTATTTTCCACGGGATCGAAATTTACGGGGGTGAAACCGCGGGGCGCAGCTAGTAATAATACAATTTGTAGTTGTTAGAGGTAGTGCCATGCCATGCTGTCTTGCAGTCGAGTTGTAGGTGAGGTGCCACGTATGGTTTGAGTTACTTTGGCCCATTGGGGCAGATGAACAAACAAACATCGGCACAGAAATTGTGTCAGTCATTAGAAGACTCCGATTTCTCGATTGTCCGCTACTTAGCCAATAGTTACAACCTGGAGTTATACAAAAAAATCCAACGGACCCCAAAAAATACTAGTCAAAAAATGCATCCGAGATTTTTTAATGAACAATTTTAATTACACAGCAACGGTTTAATTGTTGTAAATGATCATTATTTTAATTAGAATTGTCTACACTTTCTCTATAGCAATTTAATTCGTGTAAAAAAAACAAAATTATTTATTATAATTAACCCTCGACACAAATACAATTTTAAAAAGTAAATACAATTTCTCTTTTGACCTTTTATTTATACAAACAGTATACCTACTTCAAAACTGCTTAGTTATATTTAGGAGAGGAAACTGTTCTAATAATTTACTACGAGTAGTATTCATGTTTTTAACTATCTGCTTTAAAAGGAGGATAATGTATTTCGAGCAATCAGCTACATTGGAGCCAAATCGGCCCGGCCGCGGCATGATTAAATTTTCATTAAATTTTTTGACGCTGAACGAACTGGGCATGGATCGGCTAATACCTTAGATCATTTAGTAAAGCCTTAGATCATTTGTCATTTAGTAAAAATGATCTAAGGCTAATACTATTAATAAATTATGTTTGTATGCGCCCCGCCGTTTCAACCCCATAAATTACGATCCCGTGGAAAATCATCCCATGGCATCCCATAGCAACATTTTTTCGGGATAAAAACTATCCTATGTGTTAATCCAAGTTACCCTCTATGTGTGTGCCAAATTTCATGAAAATCAGTTCAGCAGTTTTTGCGTGAAGGAGTAACAAATAAACGTTTTGTACGTTTATTTGTTACTACTTTAGCATTTATAATATTAGTAGGATAATCTAATGTTCGTTTGTTTGTATTTTGTTTCCTCTTTGTCGACGTCATTATCTAAATAAATAGATGCCGTAACAAAACAATGACGACAATAACAATGAATCTATATAAACATAAATATTACTAAAGTAGCGCAGTACACACGACCGGGGCAGTACCTCTCGTTACTACGACACTGGCGTAAAGTGACAGCAGTAGACTCGAGTGGTATATTTCCGGTGGCCCATGCAGGAAGGCATATGAGGATGTTTATTGGCGTTGTGATCAAAAGGCTTCGGCTGCTCGTTTGCCGCTTATACTTAAAAAAAAACACGGTACTTGTCTGCATGCGTCTACTTTGTATTACAAAATGATTTTATATATGTGCATTAATTATATACCTACTGAGCAGGTAGGGTTTCTGGTTGTCTTATAATCACCATCATCTCCAACAGCCAAAAGACTTCTGCATCTGGACATAGGCCACCCCAGAGAGGGCCTCTAGTCTCTGTCACAGGCAACTTCCATCCAGAGGCTCTCCGTGACTTTGACCACTCTACAGTGTCGGAGACCGTCCAACAATACACTTTCCTGCGCGGCCTGAGCCTGAAATATCAGTTCATCCAAAAGAAATCCTTACACTTGTGTAAAGACGAGTGACCAGAGACACGAGTACCTACGGGCCTTAAATACCGTTTCTCATAAAAATGTACACTTGTGTATAGACAAGTGACCAGAGACACGAGAATCTACGGGCCTTAAATACCGTTTCTCATAAAAATGTACACTTGTGTATAGACAAGTGACCAGAGACACGAGTATTTCTCATAAAAATCCTTACACTTGTGTATAGACGAGTGACCAGAGACACGAGTACCTACGGACCTTAAATACCGTTTCTCATAAAAATTTACACTTGTGTATAGACGAGTAACCAGAGACACGAGAACCTACGGGCCTTAAACACCGTTTCTCATAAAAATCCTTACACTTGTGTCATTGCTGACTGAGTATCTGTGTCACTGACGCGGTCAAAGTGGAGGCCAGCAAATAGGTTACTAATTACGAGGTGTAACGGTGGATTAGCGGTAACGCTAGACAGCCCCTTCGCTCCGTTACAATGTCTTACTGTTACACTGTTACACGTCCCTTTCTATGTTTGTATTTGTTTCTTAACAGGTGAACCTGACCCTTATACACACATATTTTACGCCAGTTCCCTAACGGGGTAGTGTGCAGAGTTACACAAATCACGATCCTTAAAGACCAGCATTGCTTAGTCCACATTCAAAACTAATGAAAATAATTTAATAATTACGCCACTAATCTCTATTCATATAATTTTCGTGTGAGAATGTTAGTTACCATACTCCTCCGAAATGACTAGACAGATTATTATGAAAGTTTGTGTGCGCATCTGGTAGGTCTGAGAATCGGCCAACATCTATTTTTCATCTCGATATTTTCACGGGATCGAAACTTACGCGGGTGAAACCGCGGAGGGCAGCTAGTATTTTTATAAAATCAACGAGAACACTGGGTAGAAAGTAAAAGACAAGACAGTTTTTTGTGCAGAGTTGAAAGGAAAGCAATTTGGTGTTGATGGTAACACGACATTTTCATGTAATTTATCATTTAGAAGAAAGATTTTGATGGGAATTTATAATATTCGGTAAGAGGATATCTTATTCCTATTTTTTTAGACTAGGTACTTTATTACTTTACTTCTGTACGAAGTACGTATGTGTGTGTATGTGTACACTGTATAGGGGAGAGCAGGGGCTTGTTCTAACAGATTTGGTGTTATGGTTTATATTTTCAACAATAATTCTTTTTCTTGTTTTATTTTAGTTTTTTACATACCTTGGTTATTCAGTTATGATATAATGAACAAAACCCATCAGGTCGGTTAGTGCTTTCAGGAATATAGTTATCAAAACCAAAAAGTAATTTGTTAATTAATAATAAATAATGTCCTCCTAGCCGATTTCGGCTACGGCGGCTGTCTAATATAGACGAGTCATCTGCGCATGACATATTATAGTGCACAAGTGTGCGCGCAAACACAAGTGCACTCTCTGTTCCCTCATTCTCATATTCCGATGGGACGGTAGTCCGAACGACCGGTGCGAAATCAGGTGCAATAATTTTTGGTCCGATCCGGGAATCGATCCCGGGACCTCATGTCTTGAACATGCGTACTACTAGACCACGAGGCAGTCAAAATTACATGCACAACGTAAGGTTAGGACCCTACGTTGTGTGAATCAATACACACTCCATGTCTGGGGTAAATAGTAACAGACTTGATTAACGTAAGTTGCAATTATTAACTTAGACTAAATTTTATAAAATACTCTAACTCATTAACTATTACCAATATTATTAATTGTATTTTCTACTTTGTTTTTTTTGTACCCTTGTTAATTATTTGTGAGTTTGACATTTGTGTATAACATCTTATCCTCTTGTTTTGAGATTAGGCCAAGGTTTGTCTTTGTGACATTTGCCAAAAAAAAATATATATATGATAATACCTAAATGGATCAGATAAAATGTTCAATTATAATAAATATAACTTAAATGTAAACTTAATAAATGTTTAAACTTTTATGCCACTATTAAGTTACTTGTTGGCGCGACCGTGATGTCATTAAGCTGCTCAAACGGAAGATCGGTGCTGACACCAGTCAGCAAATGCCGAGCTTGAGACCGATTTCGGAAGATTTAAATGTATATTTTTTCCAAAACTGTATTCTAATAATAATTGTTGTTTTTGCGTTGTATTCTATTATGTATTGTTATATTGTATTCTGTTGTGTATTTGTTATATTTTAATTGTAACCAAGTACAACGTTGCAAAACATATTTTATTTTATTTATTATTATTTGATTATTTATAATAATGAAAATGTCTTGGTTAAAATAAATATATAAATAAATAATAAGTACCTAACGAATAAATACTTTTTTATGATAGGAACTGAAATAATATAGTATATTTTAAATCTAATTAATTAACAATCATTATAATATTAAGCATGAACTCTCTCACCTGTCAATCCGAGATCACTGCGCAACTATAACAAGAGACGGCCGGCAGACAAAAGACAATAGGATTACACGTTTGCCTATGTTTATTGTTTTTATAAACCGAGTCTTATATTTTTTAAACTTTCCGTTTAGTGAATACAAGCTAGCTTATTTCTCACCCCGGTTAAACCAGCCCCGCTCTCCCCTACAGATGTACGATAATGTAGGTAATCATTGTATGTACTATCATTACATTGTATGTACTATATATATAAAGAGGAAAACTTTGTTTGTTTGTTTGGTTGTAATGAATAGGCTCATAAACTACTGGATCGATTTTAAAAATTCTTTCACCATTCGAAAGCTAAATTGTCCACGAGTAACATAGACTATATTTTACTTTGAAAAAAATAGGGTTCCGTTAGATATTTGGATTTTTCGGACACAAACTGAAAAAAAACAACCAAAAAAGTTACTTATTTTGCGTACGCTGCCTAAACTACAAAATATAGAACCATAAAATGGGATAATTAATTGTAGATCTTATAAATATCTACAAAAAAGTCCGCGACACACTATACCTATCTATGTCGAGTGAGGCACAACAACCACATTTTTATTTAAAAATCTTGAATTTTTTTTGGACTACATTTAAACGCGTTTATTTTACTCATGCTATAATCCTTATCAAAATAAATTATTTCATCAATAAGTACAGTTTATGTAGATAATATTTGGTCTTTGAATGATTAAAATTGAACATTTGGTTTTGAAGTTGTGGTGATATTAAATATTTAATATAATATATATTTCAGTTTAATATTAGATTATGTATAATAATAACAACACCATTTTTGAAGTCCGAAATCCACGTGGGCGAAGCCGCGGGCGAAGGCTAGTATATATATAAAACTCAAACGTGACATAGCCAGCTATCAACGCACAGCCCAAACCACTGGACGGATCCAGCTGAAATTTGTCATCCAGGTAGATGTTACGACATAGGCATCCGCTAAGAAAGGATTTTTGGAAATTCAACCCCTAAGGGGGTGAAATAGGGTGTTGAAGTTTATATGGATTTCTTAGAAATTAACGCGGGTGAAACCGCGGGGCATCATCAATCAAATGTAAATAACTGCGTCGATTGAAACTCTTGTTGCATTTGAAAGAGATTCTCAGTCATTACGTGTCGTTGAAAAATTGATAGATTCGACTCGGTATTCAATATTTTAACGGAACTGAAAATAGTTATTGATGTAAGTAAATACGCGTGCTTGACTTGGGGAGTAATGTGGCGAGCACGTTACAAAAATCACACAACGGGCGAGGCCAATAGAAGTTGTTAAAATTCAAAATTTAAATTCGATTTAAGTGAAACTTTTTTGTGTATAAAAAAATAATATCATAATGTGCATGTCATTTTAACTACGGTAAATGGTAATGAATTTGTGTATTAACCGTTTCGCTGCGGCGAACATTTTCTAAAACTCTGAGCGGTGGCGGCGTACAAATACGTCGTGACACGGCAGCCGTGTCATACGCCATACGATTAGACTACACGGCTACCGTGTCACCCGCCATGTGCTTAAACATTTGTTATTTTATACGTTTAGAGACTTAATCCATTCAGTTAAAGTTAAACCACGGGTGTAAACGGAAAGTAAAGTTGTTTTGAGTGGTATTTGAAAAAATTTAACCAGTATTTTACTAGATATGGAAGGTAAGCGACTTTTTATTCAGGTGTAGCAAACCTTTTATAAGTTATATGTTATGAAATAAGTACCTACCTACAATATTGAAGTGAGTTTCCAAAATAAATTACGTTCATTCTACAATATGTTAAATTTATTGTATTTGGTACTTATGTTAGTAATGTTTTTGAGTTCATTGAAGGTTCAGTTTTTGCATTCGTTTTTAGACCAATACAAGTTGATAAAACGATGTAATTATTTGATTTGTGAATGTTCTTAGTTGACTCGTTAATACTCATATCTGATGTTATTGACTTCATAAACCTAACACACAAAAAGAAACCACAAAGTTGTATTCCCACACTTTGTTTGAGAACTATAATACAAACTATAATAAACTCATCATTGTGCTTTAAAACAAATGCATTTATTTATCTTTAGGGTTATTGTTTCACAGCCGCACTCACTATTTTTTTGCAAGCTTTTTTATGCACGTTGTGAAGTGAGACCTGGCTGCAAAAATACCTGGCCAATCAATTAAAAGAATAAAATGTTTTTTTTATAAAGTTAGTATCTATAATACATTCTTATATCGAGAATAAAAAATATCATTATATGCCTGCACGGAATTTGTTCCTAACTTTTATGTGTCTTGTAATAGCTGTCTCTTACTCCATTGATATAGTAACTGTGTGAAAATAGCTCCGGAGACGATATATTTGGGACTTATAAGCAAGGTTTGCCCGGACATACAATGGTACTAATTTTTCTCGATATAAGTACCTACAAATAAAAAAAAAACATATTACACTCTTACTCGATCGGTCAGTATTTTTCCAACCTGCTCTTGGACTATTCACTGTTTTTACATTGTGTTTTGAAATCTTTCAAAAAGCCGCCACCTAAAACGGGCTACAAACTGACACAATGACCAATTGACCATATTATATATCATAATATTTAAAACAATCTAATGTAAATATATAAAAGCCTTTTCTTTCCTTCCATTCCATTTTGATTTATATGTATTTGACGTCTAGAGTGACCCCATGCATCTAATAGTGACATTTTCTTAATGTGCCTAATTAAAAGTTATTATTGATACAGCTCATAAATGGTTGACAATCGCTATTTTTTTCTTTTTCATAGAATATTCAGAAACGAAGCATACAGGCTTAATATACATGAAAAATTATGAAAGATATGTTCAGGGTTGAACCTTTTAAAATGTAATTTGAGGGAGATATAATCGATTTAAAAATGACACGGCTCCCGTGTCATACGCCACACGTTAAAGAAACGTATGACACGGCTGCCGTGTCATCCGCACTGAAACGGTTAAATCAACAAAGTTTTACTTCAGTTGTGTGGTCTAAAGCACACACTTTTCATAAGAATTATAATTGTATAATAATATATATTTAATTATAATATATTATTATATTAATTATAATTATAATTATATGTAACTATGTTTTCAAATTACTTCCAAGGTTATAAGGATTGGTTCTAAAACTTTTTCGACGTTAACCCTTAAATCTATGTATTATTTAAAGTTACAAATAAAAAATATCGTAGTAGTGAGGTATAGATTTTAAGGTAGGATTTAGAAGGTATTGGAAAGTCGATAGTTCAAACTTCATAGATGTGGATGTGGTAATTGTGAGAAATATAGTGGATACGGTAAGTAGGTGTAGTGTCGTGCGGTTTGTAAGTAGCCAATGGCCCATTGGGGGATGAGGTGAAGAACGGCAACGCATTATGTCGATGTCAATAGGCGTCATACTCACCATCTCCCTATGTTAAAAACTCCCTGATTGCCTCGTGGTCTAGTGGCGTGCTGTGTAAGTAGCCGGTGGCCTATGGACGGGGGAGGAGGATGAGGAAGGTGAGGCAACGCATCTGTATAGTCTCTATGCGGATGTCTATGGGCGTCTACCTACGCCCTACCTACGCGTAGGTAGACATGAAAATGGCTCCGATTACTTGTTTGCCCTTATACTATGAAAAAATTCTGGTAAGAGGTAGTGCCGAATTGCATGCTTGCATGCATTCGAATTGGGCCGGCACGACCGGGGAGGTACCTCTCGCTTACACGAGACCGGCGTAAAGTGACAGCTGTGCTGTTGCGTTTCGTGCGATGTGTAAGTAGCCGGTGGCCCATAGAGGTGGGAGGAGAAAGGAGGGCAGCGCATCTGTGTAGCCTCTATGCGGATGTTTGTGGGCTTCGATAGTCATGAAAATGGCTCCGGCTGCTCGTTTGCCCTCCGATACCATAAAAAAAAAAGTACATGTAAATTTCCGTGTGAAACCAGCTCGAGTTGTATTTAAACCACGGCCTCAGTTCATGGCGGGCGTACGCCATAAAAACAACTGTTACGGAGAAATTCCCTGCCGTTTACGTAAAGGCAGAACTAGATATCGGTGACGCAACACCGTGCCAGCTCGATCGGGTTCCTAGTTTTTGCACTAGCATTACATTTACTAGCGTAGTAATGTATCATTAACTATACCT
>LUGF01045647.1:70252-93672 GCA_001625245.1 Calycopis cecrops
CGCATCTGTATAACCTCTATGCGATGTTTATGGGCGTCGATGACCATGAAAATGGTTCAGATTGCTCGTTTTTACTTATACTATAAAAAAGTGTTGTCTCAACTCATTGAAAATATTCCAACCGCATCTACTCCCGATCAATTAACGTCAAGAATGTAAGTGAGAGATCAGGGACGAGGTCTAAATACCACGACTGGCCAATATCTGTTATTTATCATTGTATATCAATGAGTTCTTTGGCCCCATGGCCGATTGTTATCTGGCTATGTCGGTTATCTCCTCCCTAATGACAGATCTGCGCTTACAATACCGATACCGGTACCGGTACCGGTATCTTAGACAGGGATAATGACTCTACATGCGTAGTTTGGTCTTTTTTGTTGATGAGTAATACGTCTTGGTAATATCTAGTTTCGACATTAAAATATGGTTTATTCGGAAGTAGATTTTGTCTTATATCTATACTAATAATAAATAACTGAAGAGTTCTCTGGAACTGGTCCGGTTTGAAAAACTCTTTCAGTGTCACTTAGTCCATTTAGCAAGGAAGGCTATAGATTACTTTTTAGCCGACTGCGGTAAAAGAACAGGTTTACGTAATCTAAGTTGGCAATAATTCCCGATCTGTTTCTTTCTGAATTCCGTGAGAAACCTTATCTCCTTGATGTTGGCATGTTGTAAGGGTCGTCATAGTGACCGATTTCGTCTATTAGGCCTTCGAGCCATTACTAAAATCTCTGAGTAGGTACGTCGTATTTTTTTTTAATATAATTTATTGAGGCAAACGATCAGTCGGAGCTATTTTAATGACTACCAACGCCCATAGACATCCGCATAGAGGCAATAGTGATGCGCTGCCCTCCTTTCTCCCCCCACTTCTATGGGCCACCGTCTACTTACACACCGCACAAACACGACTGCACATCTGTCTCTTTACGCCGGTCTCGTGTAGGCAAGCGCAGAGTACCTCCCCGGCCGTGCTGGCCCAATTCGGGTGCATGCAAGCATGCAGTGTGGCACTACCTCTTACTTAAGCCTTACTTTACCTTGTCTAGGCCTAACAATTAACTTCTCGCCCTATTTTGTCTACATTGTATAGTTTATCTCCTTAATCTGAAGACATGTGGGAAAGGCAAAACGCGTTTCACCATAAATGTATTATTTGCATTACAATGCTGCAAACATTTTTTAGTAAGAGGTAGTGCTACACTGCATGCTTGCATGCAGCCGAATTGGGCCGGCACGACCGGGGAGGTACTTCTCGCTTACACCAGACGGGCGTAAAGTGACAGCTGCGCGCGCGTTCCGTGCGGAGTGTAAGTAGCCGGTGGCCCATTAAAGTGGGAGCAGAAAGGAGGGTAGTGCATCTGTGTAGCCTCTATGTATGTCTCGTACAGTTTGATTTCAGAGGAATTTCCTCCCACGGACCCTCCGATTGTGGAATGAACTCCCTGCCGAGGTTTTCCCAGAGGGCTACAATATGGGGTTCTTCAAGAGGGGACTCAGTAGGTTCCTAAAGGGTCGGCAATGCTCTTGTGATGCCCATGGTTGCAAGCGTCCATAGGCTACGGTAACCATGTACCATCAGGTGGGCCGTATGCATTTTTTGCCACCATCGTATGTATAAAAAAAAATGTGAATGTCTATGGACGTCGGTAGTCATGAAAATGGTACCGACTGCTCGTTTGCCCCCCCTATATCACAAAAAAACACACACAGACAATATCTGGAACACATACAATCTTTGAGTTTAAGATTATTTTTTGGGAAGATATTGTGTACCTTTTTCCGTGCCTAGATTTCAATCTAGATGCTGATCTTGGTATGTCTTTTATCAGAAGGGTCTTTATCACATGGTCAGAAGACTTATATCACATTAAAAGTCTCATCAGAAAGTACAGCAAATACGATTAGCCAATTAATGTATCCATTGGGAGACATCATTGAAAACTTATTTAGGCGAATAAATATGATGTTGGGTATTGGTAGCCACTAGCTGCGCCCCGCGGTTTCTCCCGCGATTAATTTCTAAGAAATCCATATAAACTTCAACACCCTATTTCACCCCCTTAGGGGTTGAATTTCTAAAAACATCTCACCTACCCGCATGCGGGCTTTGGGCTGTGCGTTGATAGATCACTATCACAGTCAGTCACCTTTCAGTTTTATATATATATACCAAGTGATCTGATTGTTAGTTTGATCTCATAAACTAATATATAAACATTTATTATATTTTCACTAGAAAGGTCTGAGGGAAAAGCCGAACAATGGTGTTGACTCTAGTTATTGGCTATTGTGCGTGGAGCGCTTGTTGTAGCCGACGTCTGTACAGAGTTCCTAGATATCTATACTTGTATACTAAGTATACCTAAAGCTGAAGAGTTTGTTTGTTTGAACGCTCTAATCTCTACAACCCTGGTCCGATTTGAGAAATTCTGTCAGTATTACTTAATCAATACAGCGAGGAAGGCTTTAGACTATTTTAACCGACTGCGGTAAAAAAACGTAAACGAAGTTGCGGGCGTCCGCTAGTAGCCAATATGTCGACGTCAGATTGTATAATCCGCCATATTACATTACGACCAGCCGTTTGTTGTGTGCGTAATGTAATACATACACGATATATACTGCAACGTATATGTATGTATACTAACAGCGCCACGCGGTTTTACCCGCTTAACCCGCGTACACAAGCGTTATAGTATATACCCTATAGCCTTCCTCGCTAAATGAACTAACTAACACTGAAAGAATTTTTCAATTTGGACTAGTAGTCCTAGAGATCATCGCGTTCAAACAAACAAACTCTTCAGTTTTATATATTAGTATAGATTAAAAGCTAGCTTTTAAGTATGAGGTGGCAAAGGAGATGTCGGATCCTTTTGGTGACTACCGCCGCTTATAGTCGTCCGCGTAGCGAAAGCGAAATGCTGCTTTTACTATCTTTACCGTGGTTACTTCACGTACACGCCAGTACAGCCACACTTATGCCAGAACCCAACACGGTTTTTCAACGAATTGGATCTTATGGTTTTTTAGATATGGGCAGAAACACATAGACGGGGAGAATAAAATAAAAAAAATATGTGAACTAGTTGAAAGATAAATGCGGATGTCCGTGGGTGGTCCATGCTAAAAAAAAAATATTCTTTACAGTATCATTTGATCACGTTACAGTTCTATCACGTAGAAGCCATCAAAACTGTAGGCTTATTAGGTACGTAGGCGATTTTTTTGTTTTTTATTTGTTGTGCTATCACTTAACCTGCAATGACTTATGTAAGTTCTTATGGCGTCAGTACGTAATTGTCCTTTAAATAACAGAACCTTCTATACCTAAAACCTTCGATCCAAGCAACTTAATGTGCATACTTGAAGCTCACAAAGCCGAGCAAGCAGGAGTCAGGTTTAGCCTTTTAAAGTTCAAAGGACCTTTTAATGCCTATAGCCAACATCAGCATAATTGTTATACAGATGTGTTGCCTCTTCCTTTCGAAGGAGCCAACGGAAACACAAACCACTCGGCGCACGGGCATTGTTCTCCCTTTCAGGCGCCATCATGTGATCAAGAACCATTTGGCTATAATTCCGCATGGCGTTAGCTCCATGGCGTTACTTCTTACTTAACCCATCTGCAGTATACCCAAGTCATTTCTTCCAAATCTCCACAGTCCAACACTGGTTCACCACAATAACCCGGATTAACAGAAATTCTGTCCCAATGATCATGTGATAAAATGACGATACCTCTGACTTAATCCCACCGGCGGTATACCCAAGGTATTTCCTCCAAACCTCCACAGTCCAACACTGGAGGAACAATAACCCGGATTAAGAGAAACCCTGTCCCAATGATCTTGTGATAAATTGACGTTACCACTTACTTAACCCATCTGCGGTACATCCAAATCAATTCCTCCCAGCCTTCCAGTCCAACACCGGAGGAACAATAACCCGAATTAAGAGAAACCCTGTCCCAATGATCTTGTGATAAATTGACGTTACCACTTACTTAACCCATCTGCGGTATTCCCAAGTCAATTCCTCCCAACCTCCACAGTCCAACACCGGAGGAACAATAACCCGGATTAAGAGAAACCCTGTCCCAATGATCTTGTGATGATGCCTGATCACTTTACACGCTATCATCGATTATGGTGGAAGCGTTACTAAATCAGATCGAATGGTTTCAATTTTCTGCACGCAACAAAAACGTTGCCGAGTCTAGGCCACCGGAATACCTGGGGCGAAGGAGCGTTGAAATATTTTGGTGTTTGTTAAATTATTATGCGATTTTTGTAAATGGTATAATGGTATGGATAATTAATATTCAGTAAGAGGTAGTGCCAAACTGCATGCTTGCATGCAGCTGAATTGGGTCGGCACGACCGGGGAGGTACCTCTCTCTTAGACCAGCGTTAAGTGACAGCTGTGCTGTCGCGTTTCGTGCGGTGTGTAAGCTGGTGACCCATAGAGGTGGGAGGAGAAAGGAGGGCGCATCTGTATAGCCTCTATGCGGATGTCTATGGGCGTCGGTAGTCATGAAAATGGCTCCGACTGCTCGTTTGCCCCGCTATGCATAAAAAAAGATAGAAGTGTAATTCTGGAAAGAGTAGTTGTTACCACGGTGGCGTCGAACCCGCGACCCGCGGTGAAAGCCTCTCGCGTTACCATGGACACGGGCCGCGGTACGTTTCCGCGGTATAAACATTTCAATAGAATACCTTATCGGCTTCCTGGTCGGTTACGTAACCGCCGCGACTGGTTCCTGGTCATACGGATATGAAATTGTTTATGGTTATCATAATTGCTGAAATCAAATCGGGACTTCACGACAGGGTAGGGTGAGATTGTGAAGTGGTGGCTACTCGGTCGCGTACATCGTTGGCATCGATCAGAAGGTGTCAACGGTTATGCAATTGCCCCCTTATTAATAAACATACATTAACTTTATCCAAGTATTAACCTAGTATTAAACTGACATCTGTCAAATTCCATACTTTTTAATTTTACAAATGTCAGTTAAACACTAGGTTAATGCTTGGATAAAGTTAATCTATGTTTATTAATAAGGCGGTAGTGGTCCTTGGGTATGAGTAAGCGAAGTTTAGGACAGGTTAGGATAGGCAGAGTTAAAATAATCAAAATCCTATAAAATAAACGGAGTTATTATTATACTTTTCGTCCGTCTCCTAGCCACCTGTAATAATAAATTATACGTCTTAAAAAAAGCCTTAAAAACCTAATCTAGTGTTAGTACATAAACATCAAACAACAGAATGTTACAAAAACTATTGTATAATAGAATTATAATTTATTTCTTAATTTATATCAATATTGTGGTACCACAAACTGTCAACCTACACATTTTGATGACGGTAAAGAGTTTGTGTAGTTAAGATTTTAAATCTCTCTCTGGCTCTGCAACAATAACAACAACATATCTTAGGCAGGCAGAGAGTACAGAGGATTTCGATATTATCACGATCACTCTGCAGTGCCTTGTTTCCACTTTCCTCCACCTGGCACCTCTTCCTCATATTATCTAACTCGACCTGACATAAAAAAACTGATGTTTTTTACATTACGGTAGTAGGTCTCATTTTGGTAAGACTTTACTTGAAAATATTTTTGTGTGACTCTAATTTGAATATACATTAGTCGCGGACTACATTAATATAGAGAGTAGTAACTAACTTTAGTAGTTATGTGGATTATAGGAATTAGGAGAAAATTAAAGTTTTGATTAATAATTAAAAATGTAAATTTTGCCATAACATATTCATCGAAGTACAAATTAAAAAAAACATAAATAATTCCATTTTTAAAATTCAATTTAAAATTAGAATGAATTTTAAAAACGGAAACCGTTCGAAATTTAATTGTAATGTGCTAATGCGAAAATTAAAATGATATTCAAATGAAGCTACAGAGTAATAAAATGTAAAGCAGACATTTACATATAATCTGCGGATTATGTAACCATTGTGTAATATTATATTTATTACCTATGTTCTAGTTTATTACTTTATTCTCATTGCATTTATAATAACTCGGTGGCGTCAGAATATTTTTTTTTTTATTGTATTATATCATTTTATTATTCTTGGCATACTTAAGAGGGTAATGGATTGACATGATATATGTTTTGAGATTCGGCCTTATTGTAACACTGAGACAATTGTTAAATATTACGTTAAATGTGATTAAAATCGATAATCGCTTATCGATTTTAATCGCACTCATAGGGATATATTTATAAGTAGATTCGTTTTTTCCCACGCCTACTCCGTAAGTCCGCCCTTCCCAGCGGAAAAGTGACTCTTTAGTCTCTGAAAAGCTATTAATAAAGTAAATTTGTTCCCTCTACATTTGTAGAGCTTAGGGACAACAGATAGTGTTCATGCGGGCGTCGGTAGTCATGAAAATGGCTCCCACTATTCGTGTGACCCCTATACCATAAACAACATATCTGTTTTTTCAACCTGAAATAATAAGTAATACCTTTATCTATCTGCATTTATATTTCTGTCCGTAATACCACCCTTCGGACGTCACTGAAATGCGGTGCGGGTGAACTCAAATTCTCCGCTGCATGCAGAGTGACATCCTTTTCAGTGCTCCTAACATTGCAACACTGTGCATGAATATGCAAAAAATATATTTAAATTGTTTTCAATTTTTTTTTTTTGTGTTTCATGTACCTATTGTCTTATCTCTATGTGGAGTATTGAATAAATTTGTTTCTATTCTATTCTATTATATTCTATTCTACATCTATTAACCATTAGAAATCACCCACAGCACTGTTATAAAACTTTAGTTTAAGCCGATCTTTTACCTCAGTGATTATGGACGATAGCTGCACATATATCTGCTCTCATTCTCTCTATCTTTTTAATTTCTCTCATTTTAACGAGCTCCAGACGTAGATATGCAGAAAGACAAGGAGGAGCGAAAGAAATTAAAGTAAATTATTATCGATTTTCAATTGTAACTGAACCTATAAATAAAAACATTTAAAATGGTTTTGAGACAGTAATAGTACTTATGCATAATATTATTTCTTTTTTGAGAAAATTTAAGGAAACTTTGAACTGATAGTATTCTAGCACTCCGAAGGCATAACAGCTTATAAAAAATTACTTACCTAAATTTTCATGAGGATGCAGTCGTTGAAATTGTACCACAAGTATAAGTTTGAACGTTTTTATTTCTGTAGTATAAATATCCATTAAAAAAAACGTTAGATGTTAAAGGCCAACGTTATCACAAAAAAACTGACTGTGAACACACTCCTAGCCAAATTTCATGAATTTAGATCAATTGGAAGGTTTTAGTCTTACAAGGACAACGGACCACCAACTGGTATGATAAGACTTTCCGTTTTTCTTTTGAGATACGGAACCAAACCCAAGACGTAACACCGATCAACAGCCAGGTATGCGAGCTCTCTCGGAATTTCCTCGTGCATCGAACTCGCTACATTCTACTTTCATTCGCTAAGGCTCTGCATAATGACATTGTAATCCTATTAAGTACTAAGTAGGTACTGTGACGGCTGCACGGCGGTTACATGACGATGAAAGGGTTTCGGTGTAACTTTGCTTTAATAGTCTTAATAGGTGATGAAAATAAGTATTGTTTAGTAGATTTGTGTGCACCATCATATGGACATACTCGAAACATTCTCTTTTACCCCGATATTGATTCATTCAGAAGACTATATTTCTTGCGAAAGCTTGTTCTCAAATTATTAGAATTTGGAGTAATGGGTTAATGTTTAAAAAAATCTCATCAAAATCATAAATATAAAAAATAATTGAGTCCATTTTAGGTCTGCATAACTGCAACACCCCCTAAGGGGTTGAATTTCTAAAAATCCTTTCTTAGCGGATGCCTACGTCATAATATCTACCTGTATGTCTAATTTCAGCCCGATCACTCCAGTGGTTTGGACTGTGCGATGATAGATGACTATGTCATCTTTAAGTTTAATACATATATTTAGATTATTGTAACATTAATTTATTTATGATTTTACTTATTAATTAGGAAAGCTACTTAAGTTGTCGAATGTGTCAATCAACGCTGATCTTATGCGGATCTAAAATGGACAACAATTTTTTATATTTATGATTTTGATGAGATATTCTTTAACTCTATGCTATTCTCTTCTAAGGTACTCCAGGCTGTATTTGAGGACACTACCGTGTGCCTCGCACACCTCCGAACCCCACCCATTTCCATGACGACGCATAAATGCACTTTCCCGCATCATAAAAACACAGAATAAATCCAATGTTGCAACAAGTCATCAGCACTCACGGCCATCAAACGCGTATTACGTATTGTACAGTCATTTGGAGGCAATTAGGCCGCGTTGGCACTGATGATCACGTATTTCCCATGCACGTACACTTTCGATTGATCGGCGATCAGGTTGCGCAATGGTTCAGTACCCCATCAATGGCGCAACCATGGTGAAGTCATTTCACACGGTGCACAAAGTTGTGATGGTTTTTTGTGGACATCTTTTTCTTTGTCTATTAGTTTACGTTGCGTTGTTGTGTTGATCGAAATGTTTTTTCATAGTTTAGATATATTCATAGCAAACGGGCAGTCGGAGCCTATTTCACGACTACCGACGCACACATAACTCACATACGTAGCACATAAGCATAGAGGTTATACAGAAGTCTTGTTGCCCTCCTTCATCTTCTCCTTCTTTTGCCACAGGATACTTACAGAACGAACCGCGACCTAAGCACGTTACGCTGCTATCGCGTAAGCTAGAGGTACCTCCCCGGTAGTGGATGCCCAAATCGGCTGTAAAGCAGCATGTCCCTACCTCTTGCTGACATATGGTTCTTTGATTCTGAAGTAAAATTTCTTAACGCTAAAAAGTGCTTCACATGGGAAGTAAGCTGGCGAGAGCGTTACAAAAATCACATAACAGGGGAGGCCAATGGAAGTTGTCATTCAAATTCAAAATTCTAATTCGATTTAAGTGAAACTTTCTTGTATTTAAAAAGTAAATATCATATGACATGTTATGTCATTGTAACTACGGTAACGAAAATCAATAATTAAGTTTTACTTCAGTCGTGTCATGTGTGGTCAAAAGCACATACTTTTTAGGGTTCCGTATCTCAAAGAGAAAAAACGGCCCTTATAGGATCGCTTTGTTGTCTGTCTGTACGTCTGTCAAGACCTTTTTCTCTAAAACGCGTGAAGGGATTAAGCTGATTTTTTTGTCAAATACGGAGGTCAGTTATGTCTTGATGCCTTGAAGAAGTAAGAACTTATAGCACATATATAGGAATAAATCTGAAAACTAGTAAATTATATGTAGATCATTGGAAAAATCATAAACAACTTATAACTGTAATTCGCCTACTAAATGTGTGTGAGCAACCGCTTGTTTTAGGCGGTCTTCAGTACTTCTTGCCAAATTTCACAACAACAAGGTTTTTGGTTTTCGAAAAAGTACGTTTTCATACAATTTGGCTATAACTTTTTATTGTGTTAACTTAAAATTGTGATTTTTGTCAACTTAAACGGCAGGCGTAAAGTTACAATAATTAAAAACCATGCATTACGTTTGGAATGTTCTTCCCATTCATACGGAACCCTCGGTGTGCGAGTCGGACTTGTACTTAGTCGGTTTTTTTTTAGTTTAGGTGGTGGTGTTTTGATTGTTATATCATAATGTTCCGGGTTGTGGTTCCAGTGAGTAGACTCTGTAGAATCTACTTACGATGCAGATCTCATAATGAAGACATACTACTACCGAAATTAACAAACACGTATGCATAAACGTTGCCCTTCTTCACCCCATCCAACAAACGGCCACATACTGTATGTGGCCGTTTGTAGCATGGGGTGAAGTGTGGGGGCAAGTGTGAAAACATACACAAGTGTACTCTCTATTCTCTTACTGGTCAATCTCGAAGGGACGCCTATTACCTACTTAACAACTTAGCGCATATTACCAAAAAATACTGATATCAATTTTATTCTATTGTAATTCATGATAAAATGTTCTACAACTTTGCAGTTTGATGTCTGCTATTTTCGTGAGGAGGTATGATTAAGTGTGCTTTATGCTTTATGATGACAACATAATGATCAAATTTCATTCAATATTCTTTGGTATGTATTTATTTCTATATGAAGCGGCCGTTTTGTTTAAACAAGGTATTTCTATTGAAGAAACAAAATACAGACGATATAATGTAGTCATCTTTATTAACACAAACCCGTATCGCTTATTATAATTGAGAATCAGAACGCAGATACCGATGCGGAGCCAATTCCTTTCGTCTAATTTGATTTCCAAATTATGGAATTCGATTTGAACTAATGAACGAATTATTATGATGGTCTTTATTGTATCGAAAAGAGATAAATATAAGGCCTAGATCACATTGAGTCTGACTAGCGAGGCAGGTAGCGAGCGCGTGCGAGATTAGATGGATAAATTTAACGAATGATCTTTATTTTTCTCTATTTGTGATGTAAGTTCTTTTTTACCGAATTTCATGATTTTTTGGATTTGATGATTGGCAACGAATAACATGATAGGTTTTATCATGACTGGGCAGTGGCAACCAATGATGACGGGAAGTAGTCTCTAGATTTTAGGTAATCGGCTCTATCTGTTGTTTGCGTTGACTAAGAATTAAGATTTTTTTCTGTGCTTCAAGAAGTCTCATTTTGGAGCACTAGTGGCAACTTCATTTGCGTGAATCCGTTCTTTCATCGCAGTCGATTAAAAAGCAGTATACGGCTACAGTATCCTCGCTAAATGAAAACTAGTGAAAGAATTTTTCAAACCGGATCAGTAGTTCCAGAGATTAGCATGTTCAGATGAACAAACAAATCTTCAGCTTCGTATTATTAGTATAGATAATCGTTCTGAAGACTAGAGTTCTTAAAACCTTAACCCGCTGCTCCCTTGTCCGTGATCTAATACCTTACAGCCTGGAACCGGTAGCGCAATAAAACGCAAACGCTCACTTTCATTTGAATACGCCGCAAATTAAGTCACAACTCAGTTGTATACCCAATTAATATTCACAAATGAATATTCAACGTAACCGTTGGATATATGAGGCGCTAATTTGCGGAAAATATAATTAACCAGGTAATTTTGATCTTTTTCGATGGGCAAATGAGCGGTTTGATGGAAAGTGAATTCGATATACGTATCTGCCCTTTGCCAATATCCTTTTGGACTATATGTACTCGTAAAATGCGGCTACATAGCCAGCACTTCACGCCGAAATTATGAACTGAGTCTAGTCCTTGCGACTCCGATTCTGCTGTTACGCGTCAATTACCGCGGAGTTACCGGGTTAACGGGAAGGTACCTCTCGCTTACACGAGACAGGCGTAAAGCGGCAGCTGTGCCGTCGCGTTTCGTGCGGTGTGTAACTAGCCGGTATCCTTGGAGGTGGGAGAAGAAAGGAGGGCAGCGCATCTTTGTAGCGGATGTCTATGGGCGTCGGTAGACACGAAAATGGCTCCGACTGCTCTTGTGCCCCCTATACATATTATTTCATTTCGTAAGTGAATTAGATACTTGATTGGATATTTACACTGCACTATCAGTTGTTTTTGCTTATAAACCATCGACCACTTTATATCTTACAATTTGTCTTTACTTTTCTTAATTTTGGGTTATACAAAATAACCTAGTTCTGGCGCTCGCTGACTCTTGGTCTAAAATCTTGCTTTGGTATTTGTTGTCTGTGTTGATATTGATGTTCAGGTAAGCAAATTGACCAATAAGTAAACGTTTTTATATCATACGGGATAAACGAAAAATTTGTGCCATTTGGCCTCTCCAAGGTCTGAAAGCAGAAAATGGTTATGCAAATGCGTCGCAACTCATTCTCTCGTGATGGCAAAACCATTAATTTTAAGACACTATAAGCAAGAGGTACCTCTCGGATCGAGCCAGTCCTATTCGGCTACAATATATCGGCTATAGCATAGGTTCCCAAACTTTTTCGTCTAACGCCCACTTTGAAAATCAGTTACTTCGTATCGCCCCCTTATTAGTTATTACACCTTGATATTCAAAGACAATTATGTCGTTTCTGGCCCCCTACCGCCCCCCTTTGAGCATCTAGTGCCCACAAGGGGGCGTTATCGCCCACTTTGGGAAAGACTGGGCTATAGTGACGGTGACGGCGCTGGTCGGTAATGTCCGCGGTAATGACAATTACATGATGTAACACGGACATCTAATTGTGGACGACCCCATCAATATCACATCAGACGCCATCGCACTTTCTCTGCGCTTGCGCAACCGTTACGTCGTTAGTGGCGTCGCGGGTTCGAATCCCGTCTGGACTGAGAGCAAAAAGTAACTAGCAAAACTGTGTTTCACTAGAAATTGTCTTGAAAGTCTGTCTCTAAATATTATACTTAACATTTTTTGACTAGGTATAGGCATTCGCCCGCAGCTTCGCCCGCGTGGATTTCGGACTTTGAAAAATGGAGTTATTCATGTAAGCCTTCCTCTGGAATCACTCTATCTATTTAAAAAATCCCATCACAATCTGCTGCTTAATTTTAAAGATCTAAGCATACAGACACACAGACGGGGGAAAGCGAAGGCGTGTAGGTAAATTGATTCTTGGTAGAATACAGATTTTCAAACGTAATTGATATAAATAATCTTTAAATGGTGGTTACAAGGCTTAGTTTGCAAGAACTGTTCTTACAAAGATGAGGTTAGTAATGAGATTACTATATTCTTTTGCTTCTATAGGGACAAAGCAGCAACTAGAACCTCTTCATGACTATCAACGTTCAAAGATTTTTTTTTATATAGCATAAGGGGGCAAACGAGCAATCGGAGCCATTTTCATGACTACCGACGTCCATAGACATCCGCATAGAGACTATACAGATGCGTTGCTCCCTTCCTCCTCCCCCTCCCTCCATAGGCCACCGGCTACTTACAGACCTTACTTACTTAGATGTCTATAGTTGTAAAGCAAACGTACTGCTCGTCTTCCCTCCTCTACAGGTAACGGAAAATTCACAAAACACATGAAACGCGACACGACTACAGTGGAGCGGCGTCGTGTGANNNNTCCTGTTTTTCAGCAGAGGTGCCTCTTTAGGTAATGTTTTAAATTTAATCACCTGATTTGGCTAAAATGCAGTAAAAAGCCATACATACATCCAAGACAGTAATCAATTATCTAGCATTGAGTGAAATGTTTTTTTCTCTCTCAATGTTACAGATATAGTTACTTATTTTTTGTCCAGTAAGTTAAAGCGGTTCTGTAGCAGAATATATCCTGGGGCAATTAATTTGCTATCATTTTGAGTATTAAGGTCACATAATTGATCTAGGCCAGGGTTTCTCAGCCAGTGTGGGTCAGTTTTCAGGGGAGACGCGAAGCATTTGATGTTTAAGGTGCAAAGCAAAAGTAAATCACTAGACTCATAAAATAGATTGAAATAGAGAGCTTGAGAGAATTGTTTCGTACTAAGTAAATGTTTATAGAGGTATTAATTACCTACATTTAATAAATGTAATAAAAACTATATTGTCGTTGTTTAATTAGGTAACTTTATTTTATTAGGGGAGGTATAAAAAATTCCCAAGTCGTTTGAGAGGCGCGACTTTAAAAAGGTCGAGAAACCCTGATCTAGGACGTGTCGCCTATGCGGAGCCTTTTAAGCACGGGGCCATAATTGCTACTTTTGCTACATGGCTATTCCGGCACTTGGACTCCAAGCTGCAAAGAAACTGCCTAAATTCCAAGCTGGGTCGTAAAATATTATTATACAGAAGCGACATAGTTTCTATACCAATAACTTAGCAACGTAAAGAAAAAAGAGTAAAGACTTAATCACCATCACAATAGAACCAAGCGGGGAGATTTATCAACGTGTCAATCTTATCGCTGAATCGTAATTGGCCTTCTGTACGTCTGTCAGCCCGTGGAATGCTCCTCGTTATCCGGATGACCTCTCGGACGGCGGACAAATTGTTCGGAGATTCTTTTCCGCTTGTGATTGCGTTAGAATTGTTCGGATTTTTGTTGAGTTGTAAAGTGGAGGGAGGAGGCAGGGGCGTAGTTAGTCGCTGTACCTGCTGTGACAATTATACGGGGCCCCCGGGGCCCCAACGCGCGTAAGCGAAAATTAACAAACACTTCCCAAAGGGCCCCCAAAGGGTCAACTCACACCAAAAGCGCGGCGAAGGGCAGCGAAGCGGAGCGCAGTTTATGTGTCATATGAATTTCAACTTTATAATAATTATTATAATACTTATTATCGCATGAGAAACTCTAACGAAACGCGTGGATTCCCGCGACTGCTCGAGAGGTCGCTGGAATGCTCCAGAAGTCGCGACAATCCGATAATAGGTACTACAGTAATGAAAATAAAGTTGAAATTCATATGAGACATAAACTGCGCTCCGCTTCGCTGCCCTTCGCCGCGCTTTTGGTGTGAGTTGACCCAAACCAATTTTTATACGAGACTCCGTCAGAGTGCGCTACACCACTGGAAGGAGGCTACAGGTACCCTGATCTAAGACCTCTCGAATGACAGACAAATTGTTCGTATATTCTTTTCCGCTTGTGGTTGCTTTAGAATTGTTCGGATTTTTGTTGCGTTGTAAAATCGTGGAGGATACAGGTACCCTGTTCTGAGGGTGGTACTAAGCAGGGCAGCAGCAGTATCCGTTCATCATTTCGTATATTAAAACCGAAATAAAGTGTAACACTTTGAATCAGTTTATTTGTTAATAACTGTTACAGCCAATAAGGTTTCGAAGCTGTGCCGTCGCGTTTCGTACGCCGCATATGCCCAATTGCCTAGAAAGGGCCGGTAGTGTTAATTTTCTAGTTGTTGCTGATTATGACGACTTTCCATCCCTGAGCAATTTCTGTCGAAACGCTCCACTCAATACGGCCCTGCTGCCTTACTATTGACACTCGATCCTATTTGGAATTTAGAATTGGGATCGAGTTGCTTGCAACACTAGCGCAAGATTTGACTTAATCGAGCTAGTGGTGTGTTCGAGTATCGATTGACAACTTCTCGATCCCAAATTTAGATTCTAAATAGGATCTAGTATCAAGAGTAAGCACCTGTGTCAAAATTAATATTTTTTTGCAATCATCTCTGAACGCTCTGATGTAAAAGGTAAAAAAGCAGTGCGTTTTTGTGGAGGTTATGTCAGTCACATTACAGTCGCAACCAGCTTTCTTTGTGGGAAAAACTCGGTTACGTCGCCTCAGTCAGCTTTACAACCATACGGATAACCATAAGGATGACCGTAAGATTCATAATGAAAGAAGAAAAGAAAAAAGAAATAATGTATTTATTCGCACAATCACACTTAACTATTTACATAGTATTTTAAATGGTTGCGAATCGGTCTCAAGCTCGGCATTTGCTGGCATAACTGTCAGCGCCGGTCTTCTGCTTGAGCCGTCTGATGTCTACACGGTCGTACCAACATATTAGTAGAGATAGAAGCGTATATTTTGTCATTTACACCAAATATAATTGTCATGGTCACCGTTACTATTATAATTAACTTAGGTTATATCAGTATTACCACCTATTGGGCGACTGGTGGTCATTTCCAGCTGGGGTCTCCAGGGATCATCCTTCCTTAGGGCATACCTAGGCACCTAGGCGCAGACTTCCAAGGCGTAGCACCGTGTGGTTTTAGTCGGCTCAAGTCCGACATAACCACCTCTATTATAGCCATTTTATATTTAACTAGCTACGCTCCGCGGTTTCATCCGCGTAAATTTCGATCCTGTCCATCCATCCGAGATGTAATATAGACGTCCGTTTCTCAGACCTACCCGATATGCGCACAAAATTTCATGAGAATCGGTCTAGCAGTTTTGGAGGAATATGGTAACTAACACTGTGACACGAGAATTATAAGAAAGAAAATTAAAAGAAAGAAAGACTAGTTTATTTGTGATATAGGTATGAATATAAATATACATTTCAAACCTTACTACCTAATACCTAATTAACTTTAAATATCACAAATTAGCTCTAACTCAGTATTTGCCGATTCTCGCCAATATTACCTAAGATGTAGTGTCACGCTGCATGCATGTGCATGTAGCCGAATTGGTTCGGCACGACCGGGGAGGTACCTCTCGCTTAGACGAAACCGGCTTAAAGTGACAGCTGTGGTGTCGCGTTTCCGGTGGCCGATGGTGAGAGGAGGAGGAGGAATAGGGCAGCGCATCTATACGGATGTCTATGGGTGGCGGTAGTCATGAAAATGGCTCCAATTGCTCGTTTGCCTCCTTATACAATAAAAAAAAGGCTGAAAGTAGAGATTTTCTAAACTATAATTCTAATAGGTGGCAGTCTCCGCGAAACTGAAAATTCTTCAGCTAACAGAAAGCACTACATTGTTCAGTGAACAGACATATTTGTAGGCTGTATGTTCTTACTAGCGGTGTCATGTATCGCAGCATTTATTTTAAAGGAAAATCTTATCGGAAGAGGTAGTGCAACCCTGCATGCACGCATGTAGCTGAATTGGGGCGGCACGACCGGGGAGGTACCTATCGCTTACACGGTGTGCACAGCGGTGTGTAAGTAGCCGGTGGCTCATGGGAAGAGGAAGGAGGGCAACGCATCTGTATTAACTCTATGCGAATGGCTCCGATTTCTCGTTTGCCTTTTTATGCGATTTGACGACCAGGCTGGCGCAGTGGTACAAGGCTCGGTTAAGTGGAGCATGTTGCGCCAGGGGTCGCGGGTTCGAATCCCGCCTAGGTCATGGATGTATATATATGTATTATATGTATTTCTTTAATAAAAATCTTAAATATATAAAATTTCTTGGATTTATAAAATATATTAAATATATTCCGTTGTCTAGTACCCGCAATACAAGTCCTTACGGTACCTACTTAGCACGGGGCTAGGCTAACGTGGTGTGTAAAGTCCACACATATTTATTATTTATTTATTATTATGCTATAAAAAGTGTCTTTATTCCAGATTGTTACCACGATCTGTGCTTGTAAAATAAGTATACTCAGCACCAAGATCTACCACTACATAATGGCATGATACGTCAAAAAATACTCGAAGTGGGCACGGGGCGTAATTGATAACTACTTGACAAAAAACGCGTCTAACGGTGACTGTACAAGCGTAACGAGGTGATAATGATTAGGCTCACGTAATGGCGGGTTACGCAACGCGACCGCAAAATGGCGGCGTATCCGCTTCCGTCGCAATTATAATACAGTAGTAAAATTTGAAGTTTTCAATGGATTATAATAAAAAAGGTTGGACGAAAGTGAAAACTCGAATCGGAATAATGATTATGGAATTGAATTAAGCGTAATTGAAAATATAACTTCGGCTTCACATTTTTTAATAAACTTTCCATGATTTTACATTTTTGTTCAATATTTTGAGTGACGATTGTAACTTTTTTTAGGAGGCGAAGCAGCCATCGCCTTTTGATATCCGCCTAGCGTTAGCAGCCTTGTTGCCCTCTGGTCTACTGTGAAGGGCCACCGTACACTTAAAACGCATTGACAAAGTGGTGTAGGTATCTCGCGGTTTTTTGCAGCAAAAATTATATTCATCATTTTTCAAAACTTACTAGGAGATCCCATTTACTGTATTGTTATCATTATTGAGGAAAGAAATAAAATTATTCTTATTCTTCTTATTCTTATCGTGCTCACTTTTTTGCTGCAGTGTAGCAGTACATCTTAGGTACTACATTCATACAATACTATTAACTTTTAATGAAGTATTGAATAGCGCTATACGTAACTTGTTCCACATTGACAACAGCGTTACAGTGGCGTACCGAAGTGTCAAGTATTACCATGGAACTGAAAAAGCAAGGTACCACTCTGGACCCCCTAAAAACGCTGCCACCATGTCGTGGTGCCTCTGTGACCCCCAAAGCTATGCCGGATTGGGCTACCCATACTGGACGGGCTTGGAGGGAGAGGCAAGACTAAGAGCAGCTTGACTCGAGGTCCACCACCCGTTCTGAACCAGCAGAGGGTGGCGTGGATTGGAACGAGTGGCGCGTCCAATTTAGACTTTGATTTATCAATATGGAATTTGACAGATGCCTGTTTAATACTAGGTTAATACTTGGATTAAGTTAATCTATGTTTATTAATAAGGGGGTAGTGTCGAGACCTCCTTAGATGTCTTACGTTAGTGTATTCCCCTGCGTTACCAAAAAAAGGTAGGTACTGCTCAGGAAGGATCCAAAACACCCAAAAGGTAACAATTTTATAAGGGTCACATGCAACCTGTTACAGAATTATTTCTGTAACACTGATAAGGTTTCTGCTTTTACATATTTTATGCGATTTCGACAGTTTTATATGTATTTATATGTGAGATGTTGATGTTTTTCTGTGCACATGCATTATGCACGGCAAAACAGCGTAACCCCATTAAAAGGGAGAAGGCCACGGATCTGTCCAACGCATGTTATATTAGTTTTAAAGTTAGTTCATTTTTTTTCTTATATTCTGTAAAAGTGTACAAAATACACAAAATACACAAAAGTGTAAAAATGTGAGGATAGATATGCTATATGATATAAGAGTGTCTACGGTACCTATTTAGTTCACAAGTTAAATGTTAAATAACAATTATGTTCTTTTTTTTAAACAAGTTGTGTAATTTAATTGGTGTGTAACCGTTTTATGTGACTTTAAATAAATAAATAAATAAAATAAAAATAAATAAAGTGTAAAGTTTTACCTCAAACAAACTAATATGAGTTTAAATATTTTTTTTAATTTCTATGTATTTTTAGAACTAGACTGGCACTCTAATTAATGAATATCGATAGAAAAGACTAGTTAGTAAGCAAGTTACATCTGAGACTAAAATTTTTCTCAGACCTCAAAAGCAATAAAAGATCACGAAAACTGTCAAACAAGAGACCAACCAATTTAGAATGATTTATGACGGATTAAAGACGTTTTCCTTTGACCAGACGACCTTACGTTTTCAACATGGACCCATTAGGAACAAAAAGCATTTAAAAGTTTCCCTTTAGCCGATCATTAGAGTCATTCAGTCAGTGAAAGTGATTTGTAAGAGCTGCGCAAGTACGAATCATCACAAGGTACTAGAAATATTTGAAGTGATGTTTGCCTTGACAATTCTTATATTGCAAAAAAAACAGCATATTATGTAAGCAGATGGAGATTTTGGTGCACGCCTATAAATATCCACACAAGCAAACCAGTTGGCCAGTTTGGGTCGCTGGGAAGAAAATAAAGTGGGGAGGGGAGAGGCGTAAACAATTTTGTATAACTTTTGATTGGTCGGAGTTATTCTGTTTACAGACAGTGGCTAATATAAAAATTATCATAAATTGTAACACCGGTTGAATTTAAACCGTCCATTTTTGAATGTATTACTTACCTTCCAAAGACGTATCGGAATTACTTGCACGAAATCGGCGTAAAGTAACAGGTGTGGTGTCGCGTTTACGCATCTGTGTCTCTCTACGCCCATGGGCGTCGGTAGTCATGAAAATGGCTCCAACTGCTCGTTTGCTCCCTTATAACATAAAGAAGAACTTATCCTTCGCCAAGTTTCCCATTCTGATAGGAAGTTATCTAACATGAGTTGTTCTTCGACAATCTTAGGTACCTTTTTTTTTTTTTTTTCTTTTTTTATCGTATAGGAGGGCAAACGAGCAGTTGTAGCCATTTTCATGACTACTGACGCCCATAGACATACATCTGCATAGACTACAGATGCGCTGCCCCCCTTTCTCCTCACACCTCCGTGGACCACCGGCTCCTTACACACCGCACGAAACGCGACAGCACAGCTGTCACTTCACGCCGGTCTCGTGTAAGCGAGAGGTACCTCCCCTGTCGTGCCGGCCCAATTCGGCTGCATGCAAGCATGCAGCGTGGCACTACCTCTTACTAAACCTTAGACTGCCATAGTGTGTACAAAAGCCTTGACAATGCAAACTTGCACTGCATCCCATGCATATTGGATGCATGACAGCATCGTAAAGTGACACAGTGTACTGTTAGCATTCGTGTAACAATAGTCATCAAAAAGATTTGTTTTTCTTTTGCTTCTTCGTCTCTCTGTCATTTATAGAATAGTAATCTATGCATTTGATCCATCTTTAGCAAGTTGTTGTGCATGAGCCCACTAATGTTTCTGAGTACGACCAATTTTGACAGATGGCATACCAACGCGCAGGGTACAACTATTCGATTATTGTAAATCAAATCAAAATTCACCATGAAATTGCCTAGCCTGCAGAAGCCGGGGGTTCCCAAAGTGTGCACCGTGGCGCCCTAGTGCGCCGTATAAAGTAAAGAGGGGCGCCGTGAGTCGATCCATGTATATTCACGAGTATGTTTTTGGGCGCTCAGATCAATAAAGAAAATAGCTTCGTAAATCGACCAAAATTACACATACGAGATTTAGCGTAGGTGACAGGTGACAAAATATTTAACTTGAAACTGCGCCGCGAGCTGAAAAAGATTGGGAACCCCTGTCCATAACCACTCTTGGGACCTTCCCCCCAACGGCCACGTAACTATTACAGCATGGGCGCTGTCGCATCCTCCCCGAGCGCCATCACGATGTCGTACGATGGTGTAACTCCAACGGCTCCACGTGAATTATTCATGAACAAACATTATCCAACGTGACACCACTAAAGCAATGAACTTCTTTATATTGGTCAACATTTTTTTTACTAATTCTATGTCGTTTAATGTTTAGTACTTTAGTACTTTCACAGTAAGTTAAACAATATTAAGTGTCATTTTTTTGTCGTTTAGTAGCATTTTAGTTTAAACATTTCAATATGTAAATCAAAGCTATTTAAATTAAATAAAAATTGGATTGTGTGATCATCGTTTAATATAAGTAACTCAAACGTGACATAGCCACAACGCAAACCACTGGACGGATCAAGCTGAAATTTGGCATCCAGGTAGATGTTACGACGTAGGCATCCGCTAAGAAGAAAGAAGAAATTCAACCCCTAAGGTGGTGAAATAGGGTGTTGAAGTTTATATGAATTTCTTAGAAATTAAACGCGGGTGGAAGGAACCGCGGGGCACAGCTAGTTTTTTATAATTCCACTTTGATGGACCAAAGTGAGTTTGAGTTCTAAATGTAAGTTTCATTTCCAGTATATCAAGAATCAAAATATGTAGGTAGGTTGTTATTGTACATATCTACTTTAGAATATTATTTACCCTATAATTTTTAAAGTTGATCAAAAAGGCAATGTGATGAAGGAAATCTATCAACGACACAGATCTGAGTCTTTTTCTGCTACAAAACGTGGGTCGATTATTAGAAAATTAGCATAGCTTAGGTATAAGCCTCCTTGGTGGTGTCAGCAGTCAGTGTCCTGTCCATAATAAGGAAACAGGTTCCTTTAATGGTATTAAAGTTGACAGGTACCTATATCAACGCAAAGTTTAAAGTGTAGGAAGTCCGCAGTTGAAGTGGTCGGCTTCGCAAATATTTCGTAAAGTGAAACTAGTGTTACACTTATCTACGTACTCATATTCCTACTGTATCTGAATTTCAAGTGCATACTCGTACTTGCGATCTCTTTAGTGGAGTGAAATGTTGTCAGGGATCTGTGTGAATACTTCGATAAAGTGAAAACTTCGATAAATCAACTCGTGAAAAACATATCAGATTTTATAACATCCTCCTAATATTATAAATGCGAAAGTTTGTATTCTTGTTTTTTGTTTGTATGTTTATTACTCCTTCACGCAAAAACTGCTGAACCGATATTCATGAAATTTGGCAAACACATAGAGAGTAACTTGGATTAACACAATAATAGTTTTCATCCCGAAAAAATGTTCCTATTGGATGCCATGGGATGATTTCATATTTTCCACGGGGTCAAAATTTACGGGGGTAAAACCGCGGGGCGCTGGTAGTATAGTATAAAGGGGCAAACGAGCACGTCGGAGCCCTTTATTGAAGGGTTTATACGTAACAGTTATGGTGAGAAGGCATCACTTCCCCCTCCACCACCAGCTGCCCCCACTGTACTGTGACAGCTGACACTGTGTACTGTGACACCTACTCTCGCGGTCATGCCTGCCCAATCCCGCAACAATGCAGCACAGCACTATCTATACGTATAATAAAACAGTAAAATCCGTGTGTGAATAATGAATGTATTTACGAAAAACGGATGATGTTAAAATAGTATTAGAACACTTTCAAATTGTTAATTTTTTTGTCTGTCTGTTTGTCTGTTTGTCCGGGCTGATCTCCGAAACTCCTAGACGGATTCGAATGCATCTTTTCAACAACAGGTTTTTACTAAATCTCTATATCGCGTACCTACGCTGCGGGGTTGTTTATATTTAATAATTTTGAAATTTTATCATCACATCGTATTAGATATTCTAGAGCAATGAACTGATAAAAATAACATAAATGTGTTGAATACGCTAGTACGAATTTATTTTTTAATTCACACCCGTTTCACCTTTATTGTTACAGTGTACCGATTACATATTAACATATATACCTACTGCTTGTTATCTAACAAAATTAACTTGTGTGCTCCGGACAATTAACCCGAATTCGACTGTTGTGTGTCTGTCCGTCACGCGACACTTTCTAACTTGACGTTTGACCGCCTAATTACGTGACACGCTTGCGGAGTGTTGTGACGTCACTTGGATAACCGAGATACTGTCAGTTTCTCAGAGAGAGAGAGAGTGTGAGAAAGACAGAGAGAAAAAGAGAGAGAGATACCCCCGTAGCAGCAAGAGTTATTTTTTTTGTAGTATACGGGGGCAAATGAGCAGTCGCAGTCCATTTCATGACTGATACTGCCACCACCACTCCACCAATGCTGCCATACCTGCATATAGGTTATACAGACACGTCGTCCTTCTTCCTCTTTCCTCCTTCTTTAGCCACTTACGCACTTCACGAATCGAGACGGCACTTCTTTTTTCGGGTATCCGAAACATCGCATAGGGCATTGAATGCGTAAGCAACTTTCAACTATGCCTTCGATTAATGACGATTTTGCCATCGCCTTTTTTTTGTCATCACCTGACCCTGATCCGTGACCATGATCTTTGGCGCTCTGTGGGGAGGCTTATGTCATCAGGAGACGATGATGATGACAATTCGTTATAAAATATTATTTCTAGTGTGAAATAGTGTTTTAAAAGTAATAACGTTTTTTGGGCAGCCAAACCTAGTTGAAGTTTGTTTATCGTCATTATTATTCTACGTTTAATACATCTATGTGTAAAAACTCAGGAACAATAGACAAAGATGGCGGAAAGGAGCGCCATCTAACGCCGGATATTGAAACGTGTCTGCTGACGCGTGAACATGTCGTGCGCTGCGGTTCC
>LUGF01045684.1:0-13882 GCA_001625245.1 Calycopis cecrops
TCTTTAAAATTTCTACCTACCGTAGCTGGTCCATCTAATGTGAGTTGTTGTTGACTGTGCAATGACTTTAACAAATTTATCCTTCCCAAGTGATATTGAGTGTGTAGTTCATAGAGATATAAAGAAAGAATAGAGAGGCTATAACGGCACGGCCGGCGTGGTACGTTATGCCCAAAAGGAGAACATCGTTCAAATCCGTTCTCAGCGGTTCTCAGTCTATAATTGACAAGCGTTTATGTGACATCTCCATATTTTTCCAAAATGCCTAGCTGTTCAGTGTTTGTGTGCAAAAATAGAAGTAAATTAAAGAACTACAAGAATTGTGGTATCACATACCATCGGTAAGTACTAAGAAAAATTACATTCAATGTATTTTCAATTAAAAACTAAAAATATTAGACCAAAAATGTCACCTTAAATTGCAAATAGATCAAACGTTTTAAACATGATACATTGCCTGTTAAGTATTGCTCTTATTGTGTCAAGTCCATTCTGAACACGCAATGAAAGTAGTAACGTCACAAAAAAGTCGTAAAACTGCAACTCGTTTTCATTGCATAGGCGAGATAATGATGTGTTTTGTAAAATACGCGTAATATATCGATATTACGAGTAAACGCAATTCTCGCGACATTTTAAAGTATCGTCTTTAAACTGGCGCGAGAATTGATAATAATTAATTGATGAGATTATATTAGGTATTATAGTACAATATCAATGACGAATACTTTACTTTCTGAATATAGTAAAATGTATTGATATAGTATATTCTTTTAATTTCATAGGTATTCATTTGTAACATTTGTTTTATTCAAATACTAGATTTCCACGCAACAAAACATTACTAAATGACTCCAATTGTTCGCTTTTTGTTACGGGAGGACTTAGATATAAAAAAGTTTTTGTATTTTATGTAACAACAAAATATTTGTGTGTGTGTGTGTGTTTTGTTATAATATGAGTTATCAATATTTTAATATTAATATTGCATATATTATACTAAAATTATTCCAATAATTCATAAAAGTATTTTATTTTAAATAATGCCTTTGTCCCCTGGGCTTCAGAATCCTGCAAGCTTAGGTATATGCTTGTTTATATTACTGAGAGCAATAATATACCGCATCTTGGGGGAGCGGTCAATGTATACTATTAAGCCTTAAGTTTGCTTATATATAACATAATGTTATTCAATTTTATTTATTTTTTATGGTAAGCGGGGCAAACGAGCAGTCGGAGCCACATTCATGACTAACGACGCCCATAGACATCCGCATAGAGGCTATACAGACGTGCTGCCCACCTTTCTCCGCCCACCTCCATGGGTCACCGGCTACTTACACATTGCACGAAACGCGACAATGCATGCAGTGTGGCACTACCTCTTACAAAAAACGTTTAATATTTTCTATATTGTTTCACGGGTTGGTGGACTTACCGCACTCGTGCTAAAAATAGAAAACGACACCTGGGAATGAAATCGCTATTATTGCACGACGAGTAGAGACGAATTGCTCTTCATACAATAATGTCATTTCATTTTTTTTATATTATATTTCATTCAACTGCCATAATATATCGTAATATACTGTTGCATATCGATAATTCGTTATCGACAGTGTCCCATCCCTAGGTATGTTTGAAGGTGTTAGTACGGTATGTTATCTAAACGTCAAGTGTATATGTAGTTGTAAACGTCATGGCTACATCTGAACTCATAGATATCATATATCTCTATGTCTGAACTCGTACAAATTGTGTTCGATTGCCAATCTATTTACTTCTGATATCTATGGTGTAGTTGTTTTTAAAGAGTCTCAATATAAGACTAGCATAGTATTTTGTATGTTTCTTTTTTTTGTTAATGGGTAAAAATAAGCGGTTACAGTCTGTGGCTTACCTACTTACTACACATAGATATCTGCATAATAGGCTATTTGACAAGTTTTCAAAAACCACTTCAGAGTGTTTATCATTGATCAAGGAACTTACACAATATTAATTCTGATAAGTATTTATCTCAAATTTTCAAATTAAAGATTCATAATTTATAAAACCTGCGAAAACGATTCTATAAGCAAAATGGCGTCTTATGACGATAATTACCCATTAATGATTCTAATTGAAACTCACAATTGTACAATACAATAGCGTAGCTGGCACTTTTGGGTGGTATTATCTTAGAGGGAACAACGCATCTATGCACCATGATATAAAATTAGCTATTATAAAGATTCATATATCGGGAAGCATCTTTCCTATCTGTGGGGGTTGGTCCCCCTTTCGACCTTGTACCTAGGCCCCCGGTCGGTAGGGCAATCCCTAAATGGCTTCGACTTTTATCGAGATTTCCTGTATTGACGCTTTGTAAGAACTACATAAATATACACTGTATTGGCGCCAAAATGAGAAAACACAATAAACAATCGTATAAAAAAAATCAGATTCCAAATTCAAATGTAATATTTTTTTATTTTTAATTGTAAAATAATTTATGGCCAGACTAAGTATACATACAAATTTTCCTATTTATAATATTACTAGGATTCATGAAGCGAAAATAAACGCAATAATATGAATTTTCACAATCCGTTTAACTCCTGAAGATACCAAATATAATATGGCATTAAGGAATTCCAATAAAAATACTAAAAATAAATATAAAACATCTATACCTAAATATAATAAAATCGTAGAAAATGGAAGACTGTACTGTGATTTACAATCAATATCGAAGCCAAAAATATAATTTTTAGAATTGTTGTGTTTGCCTGTATGTACGTCCGAGTTAAACTCAAAAAGATTTGCTTCAAATTTTGCATGAATATTACCAATAGGTCGGGTTAAAATAAAGGCTACATATTATCACGCTATAACCTACAGGGTAGGAGCTGTGAATCTTTCATTCGGAAAAACTGGGAACCTCCATTTTTGAAGTCCGAAATCCACGCAGGCGAAGCTGCGGGAAGCTATATAAATAGCCTATATTATAATACTAAAGATAGAAAATAAATAAAAGGTAGTGATATGAAGTTTGGCTGTATAGATAGATACAAGCATTAACCTTTTGTAGCCACGGCATTTTGTTGAACTCAATAACCTTGGCGAATCCGACATTTATGTGATGTATTGTATTATTTGTTGACGCCAAAGAAACCGATACGAACGTGCTTTCATATTGACATTTACACACACAAAAGGCTATTAAGGCATAATAAATAACAGCTAAACAATTATTTTGTACATATTTTAGTTATTAAACAATTAAAGATTAAACTAAATTCCTTTTTCCCATTTTGGGAGGAATAGGTTAGAATTGCGTATAAATTAATAGCTGACCGGGCCATGAGTTGCTGTGGTAATAAAACTATGGCGATTATTAATCGAAATTATTTTACGTTCAAGAAATTTACATCTGCTATATTTCGTCAAAATCGGTACAACACTTTCGGAGATTAGCCCAGACTAACATCGAATAATCGCCGGAATTGGGGAATTATTCGTAGCCGCACACTAAGCTAATAATTATCGTAGCATGGATTATAGCTTATAACCATCTTCGGTAAATTCTCTATCTAAATAACACAGAAAGAATGTTATAAATCAGGCAGGTAGTTTTTGACATGAGCGCGATTAAACAAACATACGAACACAACAAGAAAATAAACAAACACTTTACAATAATAATATCGTTATCGTCCCTCTCTATCGGTACACATATGGACATAGACACTTAAAACGTCAAGTTGACCAAGGACTTTCGTGGACGAACAGTAATATAATAGCTAGCACCATCATCATCATCAGCATCAGTACATCCACTGCTGGCGGTGTTCGACATGGGCCTCCCCCATTGAGCGCCAAGTACACGGTGACGAGCCTCTTGCACCCAGCGGCTCCCCGCCACTTTAACCAAGTACATTGGGTTGGAGGCCGTCCCAGACTCGCATAGCTGCTAGATATAGGTACTATAACTAGTATAGATTACTTTAATTATGGTCGGATAGTGCTGAGGAAAGTATAGGCGGTCAGGGTGATGTGTGTAATGTTGATGATGGAACTATGCTACGGATTCTGCAATGTCCGTGATGGAAATGTATCTGATCTGTAATAAATAGCTAGCTACTAGCTGCGCCCCGCGGTTTCTTCCACGTAAATTTCGATCCCGTGGAAAATCATCCCATAGGAACATTTTTAATAGGATTAATATTATAAATGCGACAGTTTGTTTGTTAGTTACTCCTGCACGCAAATACTGCTGAACCGATTTTCATGAAATTTGGCACACATAGAGAGTAACATGGTATGATAAAAACTATCCTATCACATAGGATAGTTTTTATTCCGAAAAAATGTTCCTATGGGATGCAATGGGATGATTTTCCACGGGATCGAAATTAGCGCGGGTGAAACCGCGGGGCGCAGCTAGTTTGTTATAAAGCCAATAACCTTGGTGGTTCAGTCGGTCGCCATCTGTTGGGCGAATTTAGAAACAAATCGCGTCAGTGATTTATTGTTGTAGGTCGATGGATCACTGGCAGCAAGATACGAAATATCTGTACCCATTTAACATAATCATCATCATCATCACTGTTGAAATATGGCCTCTCAAAATAGACGCTAAGACTTTTGGGGAATACATTTAAGTATGATACCTACCTAGGAGCCCGAGTGGCCTCTAACCTATGTCGAACTTGACACTTGGGGGTGCAATACAGACAAAACCCCTGCGGATGCATTCAGCTGCTATAATTAGAGGGTCCCGGATCTCCAGGCAACAGGATCTCTCCAGTGACAGGCTAACCTCAGCAAAAGTCTAGACTTCTTCATTTTGGGAACTGTTCGGCTGCCCCTGAATAGTTCCTACAATTGCCACCTAATTGATTATCTATGCTCAACTATGTACCTAATACACTAGCAGTGCCCCGCGGTTTCACCCGCGTTTAATTTCTAAGAAATCCTTATAAACTTCAACACCCTATTTCACCTATGAATCCTTGAATTTCTAAAAATCCTTTCTTAACTGATGTCGACGTCATAACATCTACTTGCATGCCAAATTTCAGGCCGATCAGTCCAGTGGTTTGTGCTATACTTTGATAGATCTCTATGTCAGTCCAGTCACCTTTGAGTTTTATATAAATGTATAGATAAATACATAAATAGTTCATATTAGTTGAAATTTGTAGACTATTTGCCACTCAAATTCCCCAGTCCTGGATACTAATCGTAATTTTAGTTGGTCCTTCCAAACGTGGTGTTCTCTCCTAAATAAAAGAAGATGATAAAATAAAACTTTTGACACAGGACTCTAAGAATCAATTGACACAGGTGCCAAATCAAAGTTTTTTATTTGACTTGTCCAAATAAGTTAAAAACCATGTCTAAACTGGAATAATAATGGTCCAGTCCCATCGGAATGCTATCCCATCAAGAGATGCACGACTAAGAATGATAATGATAATATTACGTTACAAAATTACCGCTAAACCAATGTTCCTTATGAGAAAATACGGTTAGCTGTAGCGTTAGGTCAAAGGTCATGTAGGGCTATCTTAATTAAATTCACATATAAGCGTATTCCAAGTACGCGTTGACCATTAAGTTTTCAATTGAATCTCCGTCACGGCGGTCGGTGCAGATCAAAATCATGAGCAGATAAAACTACGATAGCCGTGTAAAGTACATAGGTATTCCAATGGTATGCTATCAACCATAGAATAGAATAGAATAGAATAGAAGGCGTTTATTCAGTACTCCATATTAGTATACAAAAAAAAAGTAGACAATAAACACAATCATATTATGATAAAAAAAGAAGATAAAATTGAAATTGAATAATTGAAACATAGGGGAAGGTTGCTATGATTGGACCACTTAACTTTAGGACATCCTATTTCTCGAAATATGACCAACAAATGAAAACCAATTGCTGGAATTCATTGCTTTTTGTGTAAATTAATGATATATAAATTATTGGCCATGAAAGTTGAGAGGTTTTACAGATATATCAACATAACTATTCAATGAGGAGTTGCTTTCTTTGGACCACCGTTGCCATGAATGGACCACTAAGTTGCCATCATTGGACTTAGTAACATTTGTGTTAACGGTCCAATGAAGGTGACTCAAATGAAACACAAAATAAAAATTACTTTTTTATTAAAAAGTTTTTAATAATAATCATATATTTTTTTTATCAAATTGGAAGGCTTCTCTTGACATCTTTGGGAGTAATACCAAACAAAGAATTCTTCATTTCAACAATGTGATCCCTTAATTCTTTCTTCTAATCTCCTTCTGATCCTATTATCTGAACTTCTTCCGCAGCGTTTTGGTTTTAACCGTTCAATCTTCTTTTTATTGAGGCTTTTGGAACGCCATAGATTCGACTCGCTTCATGTTATCCAATAGCTTTTTTCTTAAAAATTCTGCTACAAGTTTCATACCAGCTTCATTCCAAGAATATAATTTCCTTATCTTTTTCTCTGCCGACATTCTGAAATATACAAATATAATCCGATTATAACAAAAAAGTAAGTAGGTATAAGGTATCTAGATACGTGCAATATAAAAATAGACAGTACGAAAATCTATTTATTAACTTTGATATTACATTTTCAATACTGTACAATAATAATTCCATTTATATATTTTAATTTTAATTTTTATGTAAAAAAAATTAATTTAGAAAATTTGTATTTGTAACTATTGCAATATGAAATTCACACAGAGAAGAACATTTTTCAGAATAATACTAAATGAAAATAAGCAATTCGCTAAGTTTCTTTGAATGGACCGGTCCAATAATGGCGTCACCGTTGTGGTCCATTGATGGCAACTAGGTATATTAACATAATGAAAGCGGGTATTAAAAAACGTGCAAAGTTAGGTAAAAAACTTTATAGTTTCTGTAATCACAGATAAATTTGCTATTCGGACACAATACAGTCATCAAACATGAATAAATACAATGCTACTTACATGGGTTTGCTGATGGCTCGATTTTATATCACGATCACCGCTGACACAAGTGCATACGTCACTACTTGCCACACGTCGCGAGGGCACTGAGGTTTATCGAGGGGGCAAGGGGTGCTGTAAGGTTGCCTACCAACGTATTGAACTCGTTGTGACATGCATAGTTTTTGAAAAAAATTGGTGGTCCAATGAAAGAGCCGGTCCAATGATCGCAACCTTCACCTAGATATTTTTATAGTAACGGGGAAAATAAGCAATGGATTTACTGACCATCCGACTGTCTCTAGGGTTGTCAACCGTACTATAATATAATATAGTATTGTACTATATTTCAGGTCAGTGTACTATATACTGTTGAAGAAATATATATGCATGCAAAAAATACTATATGTTCAAGAAAGAAATATTTATATTGCAAATAGCGAAAAATCATGTTTATCGATTCTCAATGCCTCAATGAGCTTTTTTTACTTCTATCTGGCCCGCCTACCTATTCTAAACCTAGAGTACTAAGTATATTTGATTGCAGTATACTATATTTTTAATGCATATTTTAAAAAATACTTTATTTTGCTGAATAAATGTTGGCAACCCTAACTGTCCCTTGTGTGCGTTGCCCTCCTTCTACCTTCCAATGAGCCAACGGAAGCTCGCAAACCTCACGAAACGCGACAGTATGTTCACTTCACGGCGCGCGGCGGTGTCATGTCAGCGAGAGGTATTTCCGCGCTCATGCCGGCCCGATTCGGCTGCCACTTACTAAAGAGTATATAGCTTATTGTCTCAACAGCATCATTTTGTTTCCGATAACTTTAAAGGTTTACTTTAAGTTTGGATAGCTTACTAGCCGAGTATCCTTTCTTAAGAACAATACTTTCTCTTTACTACAAGAACAGATCTTCACACCAGTTGCCCTAATAGGATAGACAGAAAAAACCCATTGCTACATGGCGACGCGACGGTCAGTGTTCCTTATAGATACAGTACAGTGGCAAATATCACGAGCCTTACACCAACCTTACATCTTTTTCAAAACTATTTTGGTGAGCCTCTTGCTGCTTTGTCTTGTACAATAAAATAAGACTGCCTTCATCATAAAATTAGAGCAGTTCAAAACTAGTAGGCCCTGATGATAATTGTGGCAATTGAATCGAATTCCCAGTAAATATCGATAACAATTTAACTCGATCGATTAAGCTCGTTCTATTTTGTAAACGCCTATTCTCGTGCGTGCAGCCTAGTCTCGGATATTATAGGCATCCGCAGAACGCGGAGACGGGGGCTAAAATTAGCCGAGCTGTCCTGAACACGCAGTGGCCCACACATCAGGCGAGCTATCTTAATGTTCATTTAATGTTTCATACGTAACACACTTCGGATGGTGTGGGAAAAATGTGGCGAACGCTATTTGTACAAGTATTTGCCGACAGTGAGATCGATTTAGATACGATTTCTATTGCATTTGTTTAAATGTTAATCGATTTTTATGTTGTACATGTACAACATACCTTTGGACATACCAGAGGACCTTAATATGAAATTGACATACGGAAGCTTCACAAACTACACCATTTTACCATTTAAAAGTTCTCACGGTACCTAACTACAAGGGACCGGACTACCATGGTCTGATTGATCCAGGAGTAGGTTGTATTACCTATTTATTATTTTTTTTTAATTAATTTTATATATTTATTATCTTGCGGTAATCCTATTAATATTATAAATGCGAAAGTTTGTATGTTTGTTTGTTTGTTACTCTTTCACGCAAAAACTGCTGAACCGATTTACATGAAAAATGACACACACATAGAGAGTAACTTGGATTAACACATATGATAGTTTTTATCGTTATATATTATATATATTATTTTTAAAAAATGTTCCTATGGGATGCCATGGGATGATTTTCTACTGGATCAAAATTTACGCGGGTTAGACCGCGATGCGCAGCTTAGTACTAACATATTATTAAGTTGTACTAACAAAATATGAATGTAAGTCTCAAATAAATGAATATTATTTTGGCCACGATAATTCCGACAGGTATACGACTGTTATAGTAGGCCGTACTTTCTATTAAAATGTCCCACCAATCCACTAATCCACAAGGCGCACTGTTGTCATACTCATATCATTACTTCTGATTAAAGTGTAATATAAGTCTTATAAATCATGTTACAGACTTTCAAGGGAATTGCACGAGATATATTACGTTGAAGACAATACATGGTTACGTACGTGGAAATCAGTTACGTATATTGTGATCTGATTCGTAAAGAGCCGATTGCTCTCGAACTTTCACCCATCGATGCAACAATGCTGTTTTTTGACCGCACAACAAGAACGTGGGACTAAGTGTGTCGTTTAGTATGAGTTACGAGTTCAATTGCTGTGAAATCTATGGCGTAAAAGTTGAGTTGGTAATCTGTATCTACAGATACACAGTCACAGAATCCAATTATGAATTTAAACTACATGCGTAAGCTGTAGAGCTCTTTACTTTCTTATCACAATCATAAAAGAGTTTAAATGTATAACTGATAATAATCACTTGTGCATGCAGTGTTCATCTGTTATTGATTATCCACTTAGTACCTGTAACTTGTTTCATGTTTTTGGTCTTTAGTCCACAGTGTAACAATTGTTGATGAACCAAAAAAAAAAAGCTAATAAAATAATTATCCATAGTAAATCATATATTCGGAATGGCTTCTCGTTTGAAATTAAGCTATAAGTTGAACAGCTGACCTTAGCTGTGAGTTATATAGAACACAAATCGGTTAAAATTACAAGTGGTACATGTTTCCATGTCATGGCTCGGCAGCTGGCGCGTGTCTATGCAGTGACCTCTCGCTGGAGCGCCTAGAATATGAAACCCTCGTACACGCTGGCCGCGCGCGACCGGGTCGCGTCGCAGATTTGTGGTAACACTATAAATAAATAAATAAATAAATAAAAAACACTTTATTTTGAACTTAAAAACTAGATAGATACAGGCACAAAAAGGCGGTCTTACCGCTCACAGCGGTCTATCTAATATATAAAATTCTCGTGTCACAGTTTTCGTTGCCATACTCCTCCGAAACGGCTTGACCGATTCTCACGAAATTTTGTAAGCATATTGAGTAAGTCTGAGAATCGGCCAACATCTATTTTTCATCCCGATATTCCCACGGGATCGAAAGTTACGCGGGTGAAACTGCGGGGCGCAGCTAGTCTAATATATAAAATTCTCGTGTCACAGTTTTCGTTGCCATACTCCTCCGAAACGGCTTGACCGATTCACATGAAATTTTGTGAGCATATTGAGTAGGTCTGAGAATCGGCCAACATCTATTTTTCATCCCGATATTCCCACGGGATCGAAAGTTACGCGGGTGAAACCGCAGGGCGCAGCTAGTATACTATAACTTAGGTTATATAGTGTATCATGGTCACATACAATTTACAAAGGTCCCGAAACGCGCTAAATGATTTAATGTCACCAACCGGCCGACTGCGGCTTATGTTCAAGTCGATCGTGGCAGTACAAAATGATACAAAAAACATACTGTGAATTTTTTTTTAGTATTGGTAAACAAGCAATTCCCCTTTTGATGACTACGATACCCAGAGACTTCCACACAATGTCTACGCCATCTGCGATGCTCTTAACCACAGAGCTACAGCTATTAAAAATAACTTAGCAATTATCAAGTTTGTCAACTTTTGCAATTATTATAAGTACGAGAAAATTATCAGTGCTATGAATATTTTTTTTTATATTCGTATACATTAATCATTACATAGTATAAAACAAAGTCGCCGTCTGTGTCTGTATGCTTAAATCTTTAAAATTACACAACAGATTTTGATAGGAGTTTTTCAATAGATAGAGCGATTCAAGAGGAAGGTTAATAAAGTATAATAACTCTATTTTTGAAGTCCAAAATCAACGCTGACGAAGCTGCGAGCGGAAGCTAGTACTCATTAGTAGTAGTAGTAGTAACTCATAAACAAAGAAATAAGTTGGATTTAATTGAATGAATAAACTTTAGCTAAAAGCAATAGGGAACGTGCACGAAACATAGAGGCAGCACTTTCGCCGCTCTAGTGATCATTTTAGGAATCAAGTGCTAGCAAAACACTAAGCAATGACAACGACAAGTTGACATATTATGCCATATACGCACAAACGAAAATTTGCCAGCATTCGGTTCACATTTCAGCCACCAGTTAGCGTGGTAATCTAGGAGCTTATTCCCTATATATAGCGACGACTACGCGAATAGAGGCGAGTCGGTCGCCCGCAACACGTCTCACCCGGCGGCATGTGGGTCAGTCTAACCACAGACCGCACAACAATACCAACAATACACGTGTGGGAGCCGTGTGTGGTCGGCCATCGGTGAAAAGTATTGTGACAAACTTTCAATGGGTTTCGGTCAAGCGTTAATGATACGGAATATGTTTCTATGGCGCTTGGACTCTACATAAACATTTACCTCATACTGCAATAGTTTTGGCTTTAAATAATTGTAATAATAAATTGCTTTATCTAACAGATTTCTGTGAGACGTATCTCCACTCCACGCTGAACATCCTGATACTTCTAACGTGTTTACTGTGCAGTAAATAGATCATCATCATGAATTTAAGAGCTAGACTATCTGTGTAGCGCTTGCAATTATGGTCCTTCCTTCTTCTGGCTCTTCTCTTCTCCGTAAAGAAACGACAAAGGAATACGAGGGTAAAATTGTTAGACGAACTATTTACGAACCATTTACTGAAGGAAAAATAATCTACAGGATAACTTGGTGAAAAATATAATAACTTCCTGTTATTTTAGTATTACCATACTATGGTTATGAGGAAGGATATCAAAAATAATGTAATCCGATTATGGCTCCTAGCTGTGATTGGGTATACAGTCGACCCACCCGACTTAGCTTGTAAAAGATAAATTTTATTATATTGTATCATTCGGCAACAGGGGTAATGGATTATGAATAATTTTGCTATTAAGGGAAATCGTTAATGTTTCGTAACATAGTGTTAATAACAGAACACTATGTTAAAAAAGCATAAAAGTAAAAAGGTTACTTAGCTTTCTTAAACATCGTCAGGACTTAAATGTAGAAAATATTTAATAAAGGATTTTTATGCTACTCTTCCAAAAATTGTCAACGGAAAAATGTTAGATTTATTTTCATTTGGCTTTTCTTTTCTTGCTTGGCCTATGTTTTATGAGATATGTACACGCGAAGCATAAAAACCTGTCCTCACAATATTCCCAAGCTTCGGAGTAAATAAAATAGTAAGAGTAACCACCGTTCCATTATTAAAATGTTGTCTATTGTCGTGCTTGTCCATTCGAGGCGCCATTTTATTTAAATGCCAGTCTAATGCAGACATTGTGTTGTGCGAACAAAACCAGCTCGGCTTAGAATAACACAATTTTTATGTCGAATATATTTATTCATAGAGCATAAAAGCATCATAATTATGGATGACTCCTTTTTCTCTTGGAAATAAAGTAGGTACATTCATGAGAGATGTATAATATATATCACCTTAGTACCTTGTCATCATTTGTATTTTTGTAATTCCATGCTTTGTGCTTTGACTTGTCAAAGAAAGTTATTGTGACATAGGGTACTAAAGCAATATTGCTCGTGACTGTACATAGACTGCACAGGGTAAGAAGATAAAGTACATGATATTGAAAAAAATTGATTATCCATTCCATCCATTAACAATTTTTTGTTTTACGACCCGGAGCTCGAATCTGTGACAAGACCATCTGTGGAACTTGCTTACCACTAGACCACGAGTCTGGCAAATATAGGTCATATAAAACCGATCTGAGTCTCACGTTATTAAATATTATAGCGACATCATGTTCAATTAGTCAGCTATCGATGTTCAAAGTCTAAAGCATACTTGAGAGGTTTATCAAATTGGCACATCCAATGCCGCCTGTGATACGGCGGGCTGCATGTATTAAATTTTAAGTGCAGCCGCGTCTGGCAACACTGGCGCTTATCTGTACGACATTACCTGCTGTGGTTATCTTACAATGTTCAATATTCTATCTATAGGTACGATGGCTCCTGGAGATAGACTGAGATATTTCGCATGGAACTAATGTTAAAATTCTACCTTTTCTTTTGAAAAGTGCTGTTAGAAATAAAATAGGTAGGTTGGTACTGTTACTTGAAATAGAATACTTTAACGGATTATGTTGTATTATTTATTTATTAATTACATGCTTTACTGTTCTTGCCATTTCTGTTATTTCACAGCCATGGCGAACTACAAGTAAATTATTATTAATTAGTGTAAATCTAATTCTAACTCTATTACTAATAAAAGTCGCGTAGACTTATTAAAAATTAAAATAGATACTAGTTTAATACTTGGAGTAAAGTTAATCTTTGTTTATTAATAAGGCCCGATATGTTTATTATTGTATTATGAAATCATTCTAAGAAGCTTGTTTGGTTGCAAAGGTACCTAAATATACACCAGTATTGTATATTTACCACTGATAGGGACTATTGTCTCTGCTATTTCCTGTGGCGAACTGAATGCAGTCTGATTTCTCATTCTGTTATTCATGCAATTATTTTGAATATAATGTGTCATTTCATGGTTCGTTAAGGAAGTCTTATACTATATATAAGTCTAGGTGTGCAATGCTAGTCATAATAATATAATGAGTTTCTTGTTTTGTAACTTGGAGATTTCTCATAATAACCGAGTTTCAATGAAAGAGCTTCATAATACACTTTTAAAGTACTGTTATTTTTGGAACGAAGTTCCTTATGGCAGGCTTGGAGGAGATAGGGATTTTGCTGCGCGACCGAACTGAAAAAAATGTGATAGTAAAAGCGTAAGAAAAAGTGCGTGGAATAAA
>LUGF01045684.1:22786-37668 GCA_001625245.1 Calycopis cecrops
CTGCAATTATTTCATTACTACACTAAATACCAGTATCAAACTTTTGTTTGACGAATACTCTACTTTAATTAATTGTTAACTTTGGATAAGTTGTAAACCATGAATTTCAATTTTTTTTATTAAATTTATAACGATTTTTTTTGTAGGAAGTAGAGGCATCTTTAAGTTAGATCATTACATGAAGTAATATTTATTCTAGAACAATGAACACATTTTGAATAAATTTCAGCTTTAGATTCGCCCTTGTTCTAGATTTGCCGCATGATTGCCTCTTTAATTAAAGAGGTTGTGAAAAATTACTTTGTACAAAGATGAAGTAGAAATGTCATTTACATTTCAACTCAAAGGTAGCCATTTTTAAAAGAAACAGCTACTTTGTATGTAAATTTCTCGAATTTACAAGTACCTATTATAACTTTTAAACGGTTAAGTTATGAAGGTCGTTAAAAAAACATTTCTATGCATTACCTTTTTAAAAACTTTTTAATGGTCATGTTAGGAGTTACAATCTTTCGCCTCCAAAGACGCTGCCACCTTGTCCTGGTGGTGGAGCTTGCGTGCCTGTATGATCCCCAAGGCTATGCCGGACAGGGCTACCCATAATGGACGGGTTTGGTGGCAGAGGCCAGACAAAGAGAAGCTTAGTTGAGAGGTTCTCCACCCTTCCCTCTGAATCAGCAGATGGTGACGTGAATTAGGACGACCGGCTTGGCTTGCTCCGTTGGAGCATTTAGTCGGTAGTGGCAACCCAATGAGCCCGACACTGTACCCGGTTGAGCCACCCGGGCTCCTGGGTAGCGTGCGTAAAGGCTCCCCTGCGTTACCAAAAAAAAAGGAGTTACAATCTTTATAATAATAATATACAGTAGACAGTAAATTAGATAGCAACAGCGGGGTTCCGCGAGTCCTGAATTTTGATTTACACTATCAGATTCTACCCAGAACTGGTGGAATTTCGTAAATAGGTACATTTCCCGATTGAATGGTGAAGTGGCACTGGGCCGGTCATATCTGCCGCAGAACCGATGATCGTTGGGGTCGACTGGTTCAAGAGTGGAGACCGTGTATCGGCAAACATAATGTAGGACGCCCTGTGATTAGATGGAGTGACCACATACGCAAAGCTGTGGACAGGAAGTGGGAAAGGTTAGCCGAAGATCGAAGACAGTGGCGTGATATGGGACAGGCCGCCGTCCAACAGTGAATTGCAATAGGCTGATGATGATGATGATGATGATTTCCCGATTTATATATTAAAATAGTTTCCATATTATATGACTGATTGTCGTGTGCTATGACTACGACGATCACAAGATTAATTTACCCTGTAGGTTAGTCGCCAAATTCCATTGAAATATTAGTTGAACGTTGCAAAATAGACACACATTACATATACCCACAATTTACAAATATTTTACTAAAGTGCAAAATATTGCAAAAAAAAAAAAACGACAAACTAGAATTTGCTTAAGTGAAACTTTTCTTTTAAGAAAATTCTTACGGATTAATAAAGCTAATGGGTAGGCTAGACACGTATATTATACAAAATTCTCTAGGCCTAATTAGAATATCTGAAGAAAATGTACGAATCTATTATAGTATTATATAGTATACTAGCTTCCTCACGCAGCTTCGCCCGCGTATATTTCGGACTTCAAAAATGGAGTTGTATTTAAAAAAACCCCATCAAAATCTTGCGTAATTTTAAAGATCCAAGCATACAGACACAAAGACGGCGGTAGGCGACTTTACGCAAGTATGCTTAAAACATTACTTATAACTTATAAGTCTAACACGGACGCGGTATGTTGGGACAAAAATTCCATTCCCCGCTCTCTGTCCCCGCACCACCCCCGATGTCACCCTTATAATATGGCGGCGGCGAAAGCATTCTTCGCATTCTTGCCAGGTCCCAACTTACCGCGCCCATGTAGTACTTACTAGTGAAATATAAAGCGAGATCAATTTGCGAATGATAGAACAATATATTCTAAGTAAGTACCTTTTTTTTAAATTATCGAGGAAAGTTAAGCTAAGTTTATACATTGTGAACATTTTTAAATAATTCTTAATTAAATTTGCTGTGTGTCGCTCTGTGCCGCGACTGGAAGAGTGCGCGATTAAGCGACATAAGTGCGGTCCTCTGTATATTTGTATATTATTATTTTAAGGAGTAAACTGCATTTTATACATAATTAATGTGTATAAAATCTGGCCCGGTTCCATATGGATAAAATTTAATAATAATATTGTCCCTGGCCGAATTTCCGCTATAGCAATGGAGTCTAGTCGATGATTAAATCAGAATACCTCAATCGCCACAATCCAGAGCCGCACTCTAATTCAAAGTTCCATGTAATCAAGCCAGGTCCGGACTTCAACGTACAAAAAGAGTATATAATACGTATCTCATTGTGCGGCGGTCGCGTAAACTAACATTTGTAATACGTCCGATTCCGCGTGTTGTAAGCCCAGTTGCATCAGAGAGACAGTTTGCGTCATACCGCGCCAAAAACGTGAAGTTGTACATGTGTGTTGTGTATTGTGTACAGGGTTACCAGGTCCAAAAATCAAAACGCCTGACACAGCTGGCTTTAGCTGTATATATTGCCCTGAAAGTCTGACACACTGGGGCTTATAAAGAAAAAAAATGGTAGTTTTGTCTTATGCACTTATTATTATTATTCTTTTGAGACTTACTCGAACAAAAAAACGTTAAAATACGGACAGACTTAAAGCCTAACAAAAGCGGAACAGGCTGGACTTGTATAAATTTGATGACACTACTGTAAAAAGGACATGTCCATCCAAATCCTGACACATTTTTTTTTTTTTTGGATAGAAACTATGCTGAGACAGAAGGTCAGTGCAGCTTCATCGATATGAGAAGCGAACTCGCTGGGGAGCTCTAGCCTCTGTATTTGTGGTCGATAGGGGGACAGACCCCCCCTTCTTTCCCAGACTAATGGGAGAAGGCAAACCGGACTATTGCGACTAATAGGTTATACTATTATTATCATGGCCGAGGACAGCGGGTGTCCTCAACTCCCCACCTCTAACGGAGGGGAGCAGCTCGCGCGCGCCAGCTAAAAAGTGGCCGCCACGGGTCATGAGCTGGAAGAGCTCTATGAGCTATCATGACTCGGGGGCCCGGACCCCCCCTAATCCTGACACCTGGCAACCCTAATTATTTTGTGTGGAGTCTATAAATGTGTTGTGCTGCGTGCACTAAGCTGTGCATGTGCGTGCGTCTAGTAAGAAACCAGTACCATTGCATCTGATTAGGGTCGGCACGATTGGCGAAGTACCCCTAGCTCACATGATATCCCATTGGTGGGAATGCCAATGGAGTGAAGGCATTGCATCTGCTGAACCATTATCAGTGCGGATGTTGATGGGCGCCAGTAATCGTTTCCCCGCTATTGTATAAGATGTGTTTTGCGTAGTATGTACCGTAGGTGCTGTGCTGGATTCGGTATATTGTGCATGTATACATGTGTATAGTCAGGGTAGACGAGACCTTATTACATATACGTGCTAATTTTATAAAAAATGTTTAATGGGGTCACAGACGTGCCAACATAGTCTGTACTTTGGGATGACTTGAATAAATATAATAATAAACATAATATTTAAAAAATCGTGCCATTGGTTCGCCATCCCTGATATAGTCTAATTCTATATTACAGAGTAAAGAGACGTTCGTTTACTTACTCAAGTGTCTATAGTGTGTGCTGTAGTTCGTCAGATATGTTGCATAATGTGTTTTTAATCTATAGTGTGTGCTGCGCGAGCTCGTACCGTCCGGCGTCATTATTGTCATCTTACATCAATTCGCTGTTGCAATCCGCAACACTTAACTCGGTTAGTGCGTCGTGAGTCGACGCAGACAATTTTGTAGCTGTACCAATCATCTTACACGGCTATGCGCTCCTAGTACCATAGATTACTAAATGTAGTACTGCCAGCTCGTTATACAATTTTATCAATCCAAATAAATTGCATTTTTATTGAACTTATAGGGATAAAATAAATTACTTACATACATTTTTCTGGAAATGAGAGTAATGACCTCAGCTTTTGTAAGAGGTGTCATTGCAGCACTACAGCCGAATTGGGCTCGCACGCCCAGCACGGTAAATCTAGCGCTAGCGCGCGGCGGAAGTAGTGGTCTATCAGCTATCTACCGCCGAAAAGGTATAGCTATGCTGCCGCGTTGAGATGTGATGGTTTTCGGTGGCCCAGGGAAGACGGAAGTCGGAAATTACGGCAACATAACCTCTATGCAGATATTTGCAGATGCGAAGATCAAAACAAAACAACTGATCAGAAATTACAAAAAGGCAATATTAAGCTTGATTTAAACTTGCGATGGTTACGTTTACAACTGAATCAAACGAAACTCTTTTGGTAAAAGTAGCCGGTGGTCTACAAAGGTGGGAGAACGAAGTAGGGCTCATCTGTTTATCTCTATGCGGATGCCTATGGGCGTCGGTTAGTCATGAAAATGTCTCAGACTGCGCGTTTGCCCCCCTTATACCACAAAATAAAAAAAAACAAACAGATGTTGCAAACCTTTTTTCTCGAACCCATTATCAGCTTTATCGCTATCGATCTCCCGCGGCTCGCGCTCTCTTTATTTTTATATAGCCATTGTAAATAAACACGGCAGCGCCGCCGCCCGCGCCGGACGCTGAACCCGCTCGGTTTTAGATCCGACTCGATAAATCTCCCCCGAGATAATCTGTATCAATTTATGAAACGACCGTTAACTTATCATTCATCAAAATTAAAAACGATCAATAAAATGGTTTGGTACATCTGATTTATTGTTGTTTTAAAGTTTTGATTACGAATTGCCCTGTCTGCGGTGATAAGTTGAGATGAATTGTAGGATTAATGGTTCTATTTTGTTTTCTTTTTTTATGTTATAAGGGGAAAAACGAGCAGTCAGCGTCATTTCCATGATTACCGACGCCCATAGACATCCGCACAGAGGCCCTATAGATGCGCTGCCCTCCTTTCTCCCCACATACATGGGCCGGCTACTTACACACAGCACGAAACGCGACAGCACAGCTGTCACTTTACGCCGATCTCGTGTAAGCGAGAGGTACCTCCCCTTAGTGAGTGAGGTACCTCCTTCGTTCGTCCCTTGTCGCCCAATTCGCTAGCAATACAACGTGGCACTACCTCTTACAAAGTACTTGTTCTCACAGAACAAATCACAGTGGTCACCTCTATAAAAACTGGTGACTATAATTTAAGTAAAATCCATAGGCTATAGAACAAAATCTGCCTTATCAGTAATAAATCACCATCAGAAGACCCTGTTTGCCCTCCCCCTATAGATCTTCTAAAAAAGAGCATCCCAATGATATCCTATGCAACGGAATTGCCAGCACGACCGGGGAAGTAACTCTCTCTCACTTGATGCCGGCGTGACGTGGTGTCGCGTTTCGTGCAGTTTGTGAGTAGCCGGTGGCCCGGGGCCCGGGGAGGGGGGGCAACGCATCTGCGTAACAATCAAGCGATTGTCCATGGGCGTCGCTAATCAAAAGGCCCCCGATTTCTCGTTTGCCCCTTTATGCTATAAAAAAAATACACATATAATAGTAAAACATAACACTCCCTTACAGTCGGGTAATAAAATAAAATATAACCACACCATAATACAAGAACACATAAAAAGTGGGATTAATATTTTTATCTTTTTATAGTAAGTCAAAGCTTGAGCTTCTAAGTTTCCATTAATTTATTACCATGCTTTTTGGAACATCAATGAGTTATCTTTATGGCTTTGTGTAAGTTATGGAGATATACGTGCACGGTTTAAAAATATAATGCGGATGAACGTGGACCCACAGGTCACAGGCATGTAGTATAATAGACGGGTAGGACGTAGGAATGTACATTGACGTTTGAACTTGATCAGGAATACTAGATGATGATAAATAAATAGATAGGGATTTTTATTTAGTTTGCGTTATAATTATTATAATGTTGTCGGCCTGTTCTACATAAGGGCCAAAGCACAAAGCGTGTCCGCCCCCCGCGTCTAGCCGCTGTATTCAGCTTCTAAAAAAAGACTAAGGGTCAAATCACACCAAAAGCGCGGCGAAGCGCAGCGGAACGGAGCGCAGTTTATGTGTCATATGAATTTCAACTTTATTTTCATTGCCATAGTACTTATTATCGAATTCTCGCCACTTCTGAAGCATTCGAGCGACTTCTCGCGCATTCCAGCGACTTCGCGGGAATCCGCGCGTCCCGTTCGAGTTTCTCATACGATAATAAGTACTGTAGTAATTATTATAAAGTTGAAATTCATATGACACATAAACTGCGCTCCGCTTCGCTGCCCTTCGCCGTGCTTTTGGTGTGAATTGACCCTAAGTCGCCGGTAGCCGCGTTTAAGTCTCGCGTGTGCTGTCACCCTAAGACATAATGTTAAATCTTAATCATATTTTGGACAAGGCGTTTGCTTAACGGTTTGTTGGTTGTGTGGACGTCCGTGGGACCAAAGGGCTTCAACCGCTTGTGTACCTCCTTACACTATAACACACACACATACAGTGTGTGTGTGTGTGTGTGTGTGTGTGTGTGTGTGTGTGTGTGTGTGTGTGTGTGTGTGACACATACAGTGTGTGTGTGAGTGAAATGTGCGAAATAAAAACAATAACGAATATGACAGATTCAAGTTTAGTAATTGGAGTAAAGCTAATCCGTGATTATTAATACGGCTGCTTAAGTCTAAACCGCGTAAGTTATACAACGTGTTACCAAAATGATGTTAGCGGGCGTAACTGCTCAAAGAAGTGCATGTTCCACCAAATTCGCCGGCCGCTGAGGCGTGTAATCCCATTCCGACCAGTTTCAAAGCGATTCGTAACGACCGAGCTGTAGACTCGTCGATACTGCTGACTGCACGAAGTTCACCAATAATTTTTTTTTTTTTAGATAGATCTACGCTAAGGCCTGAAGGCCAGTGCAGCTTCATCTGTATGTATGAGAGGCGAGTTCCATACGGTACTCGAGCCTCTGTATTTATGGACGATGGGGGTGCAGACCCCCCCTTCTTTCCCAGCTAATCTGGGAGGAGGAAAACCGGAATATTGAGAATTAATAGGTTATGCTATTATTATCTTGGCCAGGAGGACAGCGGGTGTCCTCCTCTCCCCACCTCTTACGGAGGGGAGCAGCTCACGCGCGGCAGCTAAAGTGGCCGACACGGGTCATGAGCTAGAAGAGCTCTATGAGCTATCATGACTGGGGGGTCACAAATAACAGTAGAGCTGTCGCTTTTCGTGAGTTTCCGATGGCTCGTTACAGGACGAGGGAAGGAAGGGAAATGAAGTATGCTGTAGTTTAGCCACAGATTGGAGAGGAGAAGGGATCCATGTGACAGGAGCATGGATGACTTGTGACCAGTGATACGACTGGTATCATGTTTTTACTCGAGTCACTCGAGTCAATTTGTCAAACTCGTACTCGAGTGAAAAAAAATCCTACTCGAGTGAACTTGCACTCGAGTTGCCGTGTGAAGTCGAGTCGCCGAGTGAACTCGTCACTCAAGTGTAATTTTTACTCGAGTATAACTGAGTGAGGGAACAATCTTACTCGAATGACTCGAGTCGCAAATTCTTACTCGAGGCGCATCACTACTTGTGACTGGCTACTTACACACCGCACGAAACGCGAGAGCACACAGCTGTCACTTTAGGCCAGTCTCGTATAAGCGAGAAGTACCTCCCCGGTCGCTCCGGCCCAATTCGACTGCATGCAAGCATGCAGTGTGGCACTACCTCTTACCAAATTCATAACTACAGAAGCCCAAAGGGGTTATACATATACGTTGCCCGCCTTTTCCCCCAGTTTTTGCGTATCCTTCGCGTGTCGCCGCCAGTAATGTTCGTTCATTTGCATTTTATAATTCATAATGGCTGCCGTCTAGCCTATATAAGTTTTTGTTTCAAAAATATTGTGTAGTGACGTCATTGTATAGGTACACTCAGTAAGAGGTAGTGCCACAGTGCATGCTTGCATGCAGCCGAATCGGGCCGGCACGACTACTTCTTTATACAAGACCGGCGTAAAGTGTCAGCTGTGCGTGTTGAGTCATGTTGTAGTCATGAAAATGACTCCGAATGAATGATCATACTATAAAAAAATAAGCGAGTGATACTTCCTAGGGTTAAATATAATGATTACCCAGCAATGCTTACTTACTTAGACTACTTTTTTATGGTATAGGGGGGCAAACGAGCAACCGGGGCCATTTTCATGACTACCGAAGCGCATAGACATCCGCATAGAGGTTATACAGATGCGCTACCCTTTCTCCTCCCACCTCCACGGGCCACCGGCTGCTTACACATCGCACGAAACGCGACAGCACAACTGTCACTTTACGCCGGTCTCGTATAAGCTAGGGGTATCTCCCCGGTCGTGCCGGCCCAATTCGGCTGCATGCATGCAGTGTGGCACTACCTACTTTCTACAACACTGTTATCAACATTAACTTCAACCCATTTCCAACATCATAAGCCACTTATCCCGTTACTCAATTGCTTAACCCACTTCAATCGACGCCATTAAAAGATATCATTATCATTAAAACTGTAGAATGATATAATTATTCTATTCTCGATATAATTATCATTAAACTCTGTACACAATCGTCATCGTCATCAATATTATATTAAGCCCATTTTACTATTTCATTGACCACTTATCCCACTAACTGTAATGCAGAACCCGCTACTATTGGCATCATTAAACGATGCGATATCATTAATCATTTTCATTAAAATAGTAAGACAAATATCATTATTCCTACTTTTTATACGCCTGGAACGACTGGCGCAGTGAGGACATAGTTTGGGTAAGCGGAACATGTTGCGTCGGGGGTTGCGGTTTGGAATCCCGCCTGGGTCATGGATGTTTATCTAGGTATTTTACTAGCTTCCGCCCGCAGCTTCGCTCGCGTGTATTTCGGACTTCAAAAATAAATATACATAATTATATAAACCTTCTTGAATCACTCTATCTTTAAAAAAAACCGTCAAAATCTGTTGCGTAATTTTAAAGATATAAGCATACAGACACACAGACGGCGGAAAGCGACTTTGTTTTATACTATGTAGTGATGTACTTATTTCTAGAGTAAAATACTGTATCTACACATTTGCATGCGGAATATTTTCAGTAAAATCATGCTGGTTTTATAGCGATCAGTTTATTGACTTTGCATGTATGATACATACAAGGTCTTTGCAAAGAAATTAATTCTAATTATTTTTAATACAAAATTTCTTAAAATTAATTTTAAAAATATATTTCCGTTGTCTAGTACTTGTAACACAAGTAACTAATACTGAACTTACTAGATTTGTGTAGTCCACAAATAAAATGAAGTCTATCTTTCATATCTTCATTTGTACGAATATGAATGATCTATGTATGGTGAACCATAATTATGTAGTTCACGTGTAGATCTGTGTATACACTTCATCAGTTCCATTTTAATTTCCTCCACCGACGTGTCAGCTCTTGGCCTATTTTCTTTGTAACTGATTGTCTCTTCACGTCGCTCGACCTCGCTGAGAGCGAGAACTTTTACATGCAACTAATATGCATATTTGAATATTTTTCATCAACAACTAATTACTATTAAAGTGTTAAAACCTCGCCCATTAAATATTTACTCATGTACGTATGTCTTTTATACGATGGAAATGAATATACCTACCTAGTCACTTATTTGTAACACATTTTTGGAGTGCGAGTGGAGTGGAGTGCGTGCTCACAAATCGCAAAGTTTAAGTAAAAAATGTATCCCCATTGAGAAAAAGATTATTTATTTGTTAGGTAATACAAGTTAGACTGTCTGGCTGAACATTCAGAAACTTGTACTAAATAATAAAACTAACATTAACCTTTCTGATATTATATACCTATTAAGGAAAAAAAAAATTGTTTTATTATTCTAACGCCCTTTTTTTTCTTTTAATAAGATTACTTATATTCTGTTCTTCTATCATTTGATAGTTTTTACTAAGTAGATATAGAATCCGAAATACGCCCGTTACCACGGCTGGTGTAACCCGGCCGAAACGTCCAGCAAAGCTACCTATATGTTTTTGCTAGCACCTTTAATAAACGTTTTATCGTGTTAAACCCCCTAAAGTACACCGTAACCAACCCGTAAAGTACAAAAAATAATATAGAAGTTAACAAAGTTTAAAATCTGAAATCCCTAAGTTCTATGACATGAAACATGTACGAAAATGGTAATAAAACAGAAATAAACATTGTTTGTGCGTGTATTTCGGGCGCGCGGCTTGTTTCTCTCGCGCCAGACGTGTTTACAGAGCTCTAGTTGAGGTGCAATCGTACGCTGTTTATTGTCAATGGGATTGAGCTTCTCTGCTACAGGTGAGTGCCGGTCAAATATATCCGCTAAGGGTCAACTCACATCAAAGCGCGGCGAAGGGCAGCGAAGCGGAGCGCAGTTTATGTCTAGTGTCATATGAATTTCAACTTTGTTTAAATTGCTATAGTACTTATTATCGAATTCTCGCGACTTCTGGAGCATTCCAGCGACTTCTCGCGCAGTCGCGGGAATCCGCGCGTCTCGTTCGAGTTTCTCATGCGATAATAAGTATTATAGTAATTCTTATAAAGTTGAAATTCATATGACACATAAACTGCGCTCCGCTTCGCTGCCCTTCGGGTTAAGCTCTGGCGGGACCCGGGGCTTGGAGGCCTGCGAACCTGGGAGTTGATAAGGAGGGCCCCTTTATGGGCGCCCCTATGCCTTATGCCTTAGGGGCCCCGGGGCTGCAGCCCCCCTTAAGCCCCCATCTGAATCCGGCGCAGGCTAAAAGAAAGTCTTAGTCGTTGAATTGAAAATAAATGATTAGTGTTATAGCGGGGAGTCCTGACTTACTGACTATTCTAGCATCTTCCGCTCTCCCTTGATTTATCAGTGCACAGCCAATGTTGCTAGAACAATAAAGCTGAAATATAAGTCGAGTGTACAATGTACATACGGAATTTTCTAAATGTATGTAAATGTATATTATTTTATGGAACTGATTTTAAAGTAGAACCTATTCTTCATACAAACTCCAAATGTCATATTTTTCTATTTTAGAGTATAAGGGGGCAAACGAGCAATCGGAGCCATTTTCATGGCTACCGACGCCCATAGACATCCGCATAGAGGTTATACAGATGCGTTGCCCTCCTTCCTCCTTATCCTCCATGGGCCACGGGTTACTTACACACCGTACGAAACGCATATAAAAGAGGTTGTGTATAAGAGAGATACCTCCTCGATCATGCTGGCCGAATTCGGCTACATGCATGCATGCATGCAGCGTGGCACTGCCTCTTACAGTATTTGCAAGTGTCACGCGCAACTTATCGAAATTTAAAATCGAATGACTTGGATTTAAAACACGAAAGAAAGAGCCAGCTACCGCCAGACTCGTCAGTTTATATAAGCTGAAATTTTCTCTGCGCATGTCCGCAACACAACAAAGAAATATCAGCAAATATGGAGTTTGGGTCGCGGTTACTTTAACAGATAATAGATAACAAAGGTCTATATAATTTAACCTAACTTTAGTGAAATTATAAAGCTTAATTATTTCACATTTTCCTTGGAAATTCATGTTGCTGGCACTCACGACGGTAGCAACCCCTTGCCTGACTCCCTTGAACTTTAATTATTGTTGAAGTGCCTTTACTTTTAGATAGCAACAAAATCTGTACCACAGGATAATAACAAATTTAAAAAAATAGGCACTTCAACAACATATAATATAAACTTTCAATTTGTCTGGCAAGATGTTAAACCACTAAAACCGTCCGGCATGAAGTAATACTATTTTGATAGCTCCCTAGAAAATTAGGCTTAAACGGTAAATATTTATTAATATATATAATTTATTAATGGATAATACTTAATGGGGACTAAAAGGATCACTGCGAATATGGCTTAAGAAATTTAATTAACGCGTTTACACACTTAGGGTCAATTCACACCAAAAGCGCGGCGAAGAGGAGCGCAGTTTATGTGTCATATGAATTTCAACTTTATAATAATTACTAGCTTACTACTCTTGGAATGCTACTCTTGGAATAATTTTAAAATGTAGCTTGAAATGTTATTCAGCAGGACCCTATTAGGTAGTCAAATAAAAACCAAAGTTATAAATAACCAATGTCCTTATCTGGGTTTATACGTGTGCTAAAATTTGCCAAACGCAAAAATTTACGCAGTGGCCATTTTTGCGTTATTGAGAAAAAAAGAAACGTACACTTTCACATTTATGATTTTAGTGGGTGGCGAGTCCTTATAAGTTTGTAGGCACATTACGAATTCCTTTTTATTGCGTTATTAAGAGTACCTATTTCACAACTTGTTAATAAAATATTATATGCAAAACTCACTGAAGGCATTTTTGTCAATTTTTTTTGACCCAAATTATCTACTATAACTATCTGAAATGACAACAATCCGTGAGTAAGGCCTTTTGATAAAATCCTCAATCTCAACCATTTCTCGGCAAGGGCTAGCTAAATCGCTACGAATTTATTCACAATGAGATGGGACTAAGATATAATTTATCAGATTAGATAATACTTCTCTTATCAGACGGTAAACGTTATCGGAGATTGGCTCATATATAAGTCAAGATCTGATCAGTGAAGCAGAGCTGCTAGTGAGATATTTTCCAAATTAATAAATAATAATAGGCAAATGTGTTCACGGAAGGCACTTTGTGCTCGCTGCCTACCTCGTTAGAGGGAGTGAAGACGTATATTGTTGTTGTTGTTGTACATTATAAATAACATTAACACATGCCCCCTTATTAATAAACATAGAATAACTTTATTCAAATAATAACCTAGTAATAATCTGTCAAATTCCATACTTTTTATTTGTTTTTTAATATGGAATTTGACAGATGTCAGTTTATTACTAGGTTATTACTGGCATAAAGTTATTCTATCTTTACTAATAAAGGGTATAATGTATTGGGTGATAGTGGACTAAACCGGTCCAGCTAGGCACGACGTCGTCGGAACTGTCCAATGGAGGCCGGGCACTGGGCAGCCCCCTTTGGAGAAGTACTCTGGCCTTTTCGCCGAGGCCAGCCCGTCGCTGGAGGGATCCTGTAGCCTGCAGATCCGGGACTCTCCACTTAAAGCGACTGAAGGCAGGACCCTATACCTAGGATCCACCCAGGCTTCTGGGTAGCGTGCGTAAAGGCATTCTCCTGTGATAACAAAAAAAGCGTACATAAATTTCCACTATGTTCTTTGATACACCGTTCGCATACAAATTAATACCTCGTTTACACTCAGCCCGAGTTGGCAGGGAAGTGAGCAGGGAAGTGAGCAGCGCGAGAGTGTAAACACGATACTTCCCATGCCATTGCCGCTGCCACTCGCGCTGCCCGGCGCTCCCTCGATTGTCGGTTTTTCGTGCGCGAGTCAAAGGACTGGCAGCGTGTGTTTACATTCAGCCCTCTCGCTCACTTGTACAAAAATACATGTACACACAAATGCACAAAAATATAGGTAGGTAAGTACCTAATATTCATCATTCATATCGTCGTCAAAGTATAGGAAGTTATAATGAGTATTTGTATTGTATTGTACTTACGTCGTTCGATTCTGATGAATTTTTTTCATCCACCATCTTCTTTGTCGATATCGTCTTTTTTTTCGATTTCTTTTCAAAACGTTTAAATAATTCATTACACTAAGCAGACATACAGCTGTCGCTGCAACAACCTCAACGTCAGCCATGGTTGCGAGTTGCCCGGTAAAGAAGTATGAGGGTTGAGTGTAAACGAAACTCACTCGCGTCGACGCTGCCGCGGCAATATTTCTGGCAGCGCGAGTAGCAGGGGAAGCGGCTGAGTGTAAATAAAGTATAAGAATCTAAGTTCGATGTATTGTTGAAGATACACATCTAATTATTTAGGAGTCAATATTGGTCCGGACCATCATTAGGGTTAAGCTTCTAGCCCTGTCACCAGTATTTGATCGAGCAACAAAAAAATGCCATTTTCTGACCATAAAACAATTCTTTTCTCGGTAATGTGTGTCATTATTGTTTTCTAAACGTAACGACCTACATCCGAAAGCTATTACTAACTTGTTTACCAGTACACTAGTGTAATAGTATCCCAGCCTAATGTAATTATATAGAGCGGCCACTGATACGTGTTGTGTGGAGGCTGTGTCGAGTGGAGGCGCCGGATCGTCGCGTTTTCTGTTGCGAAAACCGGTCCCGCCGCGATTTGGGTTAATGTGACACGACCTTTTCGATTTCTTGCTGCAACTAACCGTATGTTATGTGAAAAATAAAAGTTGCAACCCCAAAATGGTTACAGATGTAGACGGGCATAAAATGATTTAAAACTATTCAAAACATAGGTACAAGTTATAAACTTTTAATTGATAATAAATAATCATAAACATATTCCCCCTTATTAATAAACATAGAATAACTCTATCCAAGGAATAACCTTGTAATAAACTGACATCTGTCAAATTCCATAATAAAAAACACAAAAAAAGTATGGAATTTGACAGATGTCAGTTTATTACCAGGTTATTACTTGGATATAGTTATTCCATGTTTATTAATAAGGGGGATTGTCTTTATTGCACATCAAAATTACCTACACGATAAATTATAATTATATCTAGTTTATTAACATTACATGAAACAAGTTTTATTTATGTAATTTGCTAGAAAACTAATTTTCCAAAAATATATCATGCATTGCAAACGAGAGAAGAGAGAACCAGAGCTTTGCAAACGCGTTGCCAAATTTAAAGGTCGAAAATCTTTG
>LUGF01045684.1:54238-66427 GCA_001625245.1 Calycopis cecrops
GCGACAGCACAGCTGTCACTTTACGCCAGTCTCGTGTAAGCGAGAGGTACCTCCCCGGTCGTGCCTGCCCAATTCGACTGCATGCAAGCATGCAGTGTGGCACTACCTCTTACCAAATGTAGCCATAATGTGACCGACACTTGAGCGGTCGCGTTTCTTGCGGTGAGAGTTTTCGGTGGCCGTTGAGGGAAGGCAGAAGGGCAACACATTTGCGTATAAATATGTCAGGGAGCTCCGACTGCTAGTTTACCCCGACGAGAGGCCAGTTGAACAGTTTGTAGGGAGTCAAGAATTGCACGTTGGGGAGAGCCGAAGAGCAAACCCTCGTGCATCTCCCGCGATTCGCTCCGTGTACGAAGAGGTGGGTAGGAGCAGGGTGGTTGGTGGGTTAGTGCTAGTTTACCCCCTTATACTATAAAAAAAAACTCAGATGGGTCTACACTGGGAAATTGAAGAAACGGAAGTTCAGCTACTTTGAAGTATATATATTTTATACTATAGTTTATGGATAGTACTTAGTCACAGAGAGTAGAGAGGGTATTAGTGTCACTGTCACAGGCATGAGATAAGTTATGATGCCTGTTAACTTATCGTCGTGGAGAAGGGCTCCAGATGTCCCATTTATGGTCACCGCACATTTGTCAACTCGGAAATGGATCGTAAACGCTACGCCTAGAAAAGCGAAAACGATACGATTACGTTACTTTTCCCATGCAGTATGAAGTTTCATACAAAGAATACTGACTGGCTCGAGGTGATACGGTTACGATCCCTTTCCGAGTTGATAAGTGTGCGGTGACCATTATGCATCATCTGTCATTTTCGGTATACCACCAGACTTCCACTTTAACTATATGATATGAATATGCGACGGTAAACGCCCGTCGATTTCCTTAGAATTTGATTCAACTCGCCTTCGCTCTCCCACACTGTATAGTGTACGTACGTGTTATGTATTGAGTGCGTCGAGTAGATCACATGAACCCGATACTCGTGCGCCGATAGTCGAGGTTCCGGCGACCGCACACCGGGTAGGGTTGCGAGACCGATCGCGGCGGCGTTTCGCAACGAGCGTGGTATCAACGTCTGCAAACATATATGGTATCAATAAGTTTCAATATAATACGTAGATGGCAGCAAAATATATACGAAAAATAAGCGTGAAAAGCGTCGAATTGCGATACGGCCTGAGCTCTATGTTGCCAAGTAAGACGGGTGCAGTTCGGTCTTCTCAGTCACTCACACCGTGCTAATAATATCCTAACTTTACCTATTACCTTACATCCCTTCCATGTGCGGTAGTGTAGGGTTGTCTTCCATTCGTCCTCACTTCCAGTCCCGACGAGACACAATAGATTCGATTAAGGTGCACTAAGCTTACTGAATATTTACCTGTACCGAATGATTATAACAAAAAGAGTCATACATATCTGCACGCCGGAGGCACAGGCCATGAGAGAAAACCCAAAATGGTACTTACTACCTCTTACTAATTGATTTCCACTTGATTTCTCTGGTGTCCTGCAAGTATGGATGCCGTTCTCACGGGTATTGCAAAACCCAGCTGATTCGTTACTACACGCCCCGTAAAATAAGCGGAATACTAGTAAAAAAGCCCGACTAGTTAACTAGAAAATGGACCAATTAGTAAACGTTTTGATGGAGCAGGTCTGAAGTGTTCGTAACGTAACTACGCTTGAATAGACGGCAATGTACCACGTCAATCTTCATATACACGATAGGCAATTATCAAAATTGTAGCTCGCGTACACTTTTTGTGGCCTTACATGTGCACGCGTAATACATTGCGTGATATGTTTTAAGCTGAACACCGCCTATATACCAAATTTGTCTTTCGCTGCAGTGTAACAGCACCAGCTTAAAAGTATCAAGGGTGAGAAAGAAAACGCTAGTATGGTAACAAATTTAATGAAGGACATTACCACTCCTGTTTAAAGATAACGCCATACTGCAATGAAGATGAATTGTCGTCGTCCGGGGATGTCTCGATCTTTAGATGCGACATGTCCATGCGGCTTGTGACTTTCTGGTTGTCCATTGGAAGAGTAAAAAGAGGGCGACACACCTGCATAACATTTACGATGATATCTATAGGCGTTAGTCACCAAAAAGCTTCCAATTCCCCTGTTATTATTATAAAAAAAGTGTGTGCTTTAGGCCACACAACTGAAGTAAAACTTTGTTGATTTAATACATTAATTCATTACCGTAGTTACATAACATGTCATATGATATTTATGTTTTAAATACAAAAAAGTTTCACTTACATCGAATTTGAATATTGAATTTGAATGGCGAGGGCAATGGAAGTTCCATTGGTCTCGTCCGATGTGTGGTTTTTCGTAACGCTCTCGACAGCTTAAGCTCCCTATGCCAAGCGCGCGTATTGAAGTTTTACTTCAAAAAAATCACAATCTCCAGGTAATACATCTCTCTCCTAATTAATTAATCAGGACAGCGCTTAGTAAATCAATCAATACTGATTATAACATTCGACAGTGAACGAGCATCCCATTTGAGAGCGCTTCAATAATGGCCGCAACTCCGTCTGGAAACTTTATAAGCGCTTTCAAGCGCTTTTAAACCTGAGTACTTAAAGTATCCTACTTGGGCATTTTATGAAAAGCGCGTCCTTTATTGATAAGAAACTCTGACATTCTGAATTGGTCGAACGAAGTTCGTCTGGTCAGATACTATATAATTATATATATTTTCAATGCATATGAAAATATATACCTTTTTTCCTCCTTCCCCTTGTCTTCCTATTTACCAATTTAACTGTACCAATTTTTTTGTTTCCTTCTACCAATTTAACTGTCAAAATTCTATAAAAATGGACAATTGCAACATACCAATTTAATTGTACCAATTTTTTTGTTTCCATGTACCAATTTAATTGTCAAAATTCTATAAAAATGGGCATTTGCAACATTACTTGCCGTATTAATACAATAATAATCAACACAAGCCTTAACACGGTTACATTTATAATTTTTTATTGGGGCCAGTGGTAGGCGAGTACTGTGTATACTCTTATATAAGCGGTGTTATATGCTAATATAGTTTTGCAATATGCGTATCCGCCGCGTTACGTTCACTTTCCGCGGTGTCTTGTAGGTGTGATTCACTTTGTGTTTACGAATGTATTACGACTCCAAATATAAACTCCAAATTGATAAGAGGTAGTGCCACACTGCATGCTTGCACGCAGCCGAATTGGGCCGGCACGACCGGGGAGGTACCTCTCGCTTACACGAGACTGGCGTAAAGTGACAGCTGTGCTGTCGCGTTTCGTGCGGTGTGTAAGTAGCCGGTGGCCCACGGAGGTGGGAGGAGAAAGGAGGGCAGCGCATCTGTATAGCCTCTATGCGGATGTTTGTGGGCGTCGGTAGTCATGAAAATGGCTCCGGCTGCTCGTTTGCCCTCCTAAATCATAAAAAAAAACCGATGTCTGCCTAAAACCTTATCATTAATATATATGCCTAGCTCCGCCCCGCGGTTTCATGCGCGTAAATTTGGATTCCGTGGAAAATATTATTATTAATTAGAATAATAATATTGCCGCTTATTCTTTCCTCAAAGGTCGGCAACGCATCTGTTAGACCTCTGGAGTTACGGATGTCTGTGGGCGTTGGTGTTCACTTTACATCAGGTCACCTAACTGCTCGTTTGCCTCCTATGCTATAAAAAAATAGAAAATCATCCCATGGCATCCCATAGAAAATTTTTTTTGGGATAAAAACTATTCCTGTGTTAATTCAAGATACTCTATGTGTGTGCCCAATTTCATGAAAATCGATTCAGCAGTTTTTAAGTGAAGGAGTAACAAACAAACATACAAACTTTCGCATTTATAATATTAGTAGGATGTTTTGATTGAAGGGACTGTGAAACGTTCTTTTTTTTTCGCATGTAAAATTATATTTGGAAACTAAGAGAAGCGCGCAACCAAGCTTCACCGGATTGAAATGAGTGCTCGTCGGACGAGACTAGGTTTGAAGTTCAACTCTTCTCATTGTGAACAATCTTATTTTGAACGTCAGTACCACCGTTACATCCCTAACCCTCCTTCTCCTAAAATCCTAAGAAGTATCGAAACTCAGTGGATACGGTAAAATACTTATGCAAAAGTAACATTATATTAATATCTAATAATTTTCTCTAAGCTTTTCCCATACTATTTCGGTGTTGATGGATAGACACGGTTAATAAAAGTCTTCTATTGTGGAACCCTAAAAATGACATAATATGAGGTTGAACGTGTTAAGTTTTTCTGAACTTGGCCTCAATGACAATATTCGACCTCAATTGTGGACCATTTTCACATGCTCTGTGAAGTGCTAAGTGTTGTACGCCTTGTACGGCTGTGGAGTGGGGAATGGAAGCATAGGTGCCATATGGCGGCCCGACAAGGTCACACATATCACCTACAAAGTAACAATTGTATTTCTGTAGGGTTTAGCACCCATATGGACTCCTATGTCCCTTAAGAATACCTTTATGAAACAACTTTTATATTTTAATTAACCCTTTTGTATCTAAATTTGGTCCAGTTTTAACCATCTTGGTGTATACTGAAATAGTCCCATGTTCTACTTAGGTATGTCGTGCTGCTGTACTTATAAAAAAAGGATAAAAAAATTAAAATTTCTGCAATACGTAAAAATATCCAATATGAAATTTAATGGATGCTCAACTTAAAAAACATTTTCGCGAAAAAAATATATTCTTACTTTTTATGACTCCAAAAAAGGAGGTACAAATTAATATAGTGTTTTCTAATTTCTTGATTACATGCTAAATAATTGTTCACTTTGTTCATTCGTTTTTTGTGTTATAAAACATAACTGCACCACTAAAGAGAAAATAGTCTATGCAGTCACTCATTTCATTGATAATAGCGCAGATATTTTATCACTCGGCAAACTTATCACTTATCAGTCGATAAACGCCATTGTTCTAAATCTTAAATCCGTATAATATCTGGACTCTAGAGAGATAATTATGAATTATGATTGGGCGACACGATATTTCATTGAATGTGTGTCAACATTCGCCTCTCGAGAAAGTCCGAATAGAACGTATTGAGGTTTGGAGAGAAACTTGCGTTAAATTGAAAATCATAATACCAGTTATATAGTAAGAGGTAGTGCCACACTGCATGCTTGCATGCAGCTGAATTGGCCCGGCACGACCGGAGAGGTACCTCTCGCTTACACGAGACCGGCGTGAAGTGACAGCTGTGTTGTCTCGTTTCGTGCGGTGTGTACGTAGCCGGTGGCCTGTAGAAGTGGAAGGAGAAAGGAGGGCAGCGCATCTGTGTAGTTTCTATATGGATGTCTATGATCGTCGGTAGTCATGAAAATGGCTCCAACTGCTTGTTTGCCCCCCCCCCATACCATAAAAAAAAGTCTGCTTGGAATATGTTTTATAAGGTCAATTCACACCAAATGCGAAACGGAGCGCAGTTTATATGTCATATGAATTTCAACTTTATTTTCATTACTATAGTACTTATTATCGAATTCTCGCGACTTCTGGAGCATTCCAGCGAATTCTCGCGCATTCCAGCGACTTCGCGGGAATCCGTGCGTCTCGTTCGAGTTTCTCATGCGATAATAAGTACTATAGTAATTATTATAAAGTTGAAATTCATATGACACATAAACTGCGCTCCGTTTCGTTGCGCTTCGTCGCGCTTTTGGTGTGCGCACTTTTATTAGCGGCGATCGGCGATTTAGCGACTGCATCGATGCTGCAGCATCACGATTTAGCGACTCTCCGCATCCAGTCGTGGCATCGGAATCGCGCGATTTGGCGACTACTCCAATGCTCGATACGTAAAACTCGCAGTCGCTTTACGACAAAATCGTCGCTTTCCGCGTTTTTAAGTGTGCGCTGGAGAGCGTCGCTGCATTCAGCTTCTACAAAGCGAAGAAGTGAGCTGTCGCCCTTAATGTGCTCCATGTAAGTTGTACTTATCAAGATAAGAAGGGGCTCCGTTTGTGGATGCAAATATAATCTAAAGCCTTACCAGGTCTGAGGCTGCAGCTCCCTTAAGACGCACCTGGATCTGGTGCTGGTGAAAAACCGTACCAGGCGGCAGCAGTTGACAGTTCACAGACAGATCGACACCACACATGCGTAGAAATAGAAAAAAAAACTTTATTCAGTATTTAAATATACAATAATAATTAATAATTGTTATTAATTCTGTATATTTTTTTTAATTATGTGTAGAAAAATATACATATTACATAGGTACATTTTATATTACTTAAATCTAGTTCACATTTTTAAATTCTATACCTAGTCTAGTCATAAGTTCTGTTACAAAGATAAAAAAAATATTTTTTAAATTGCCGATATAAACATTCATTACTTTTACAGTCTGTTTAATTTTAAATTTAAAATTCAATTTTAATACACAAATATAAAACAATTAAAAATATAAAAAGCTTATTCGAAGTGGTCTCCATTGGCTGCAATATAGTCCTTTTAACGTTGAGAGCAGTTATCAATAGAAGCACACACTCTTTCCATGGGGAAATTCTTCACTGCCAATCTTATGGATTGTTTAAGGGACTCCAAATTATCATGGCGTTTAGAGCAAGCTGTACTCTCTAAAACTGCGACGTTCGTTTCCAATCAAGACTGCGTCATAAAGCTCGGTCCGAGCTTTATGACCCGGCACCGAGTCTTGCTGGAAGGACCATACTTGGTTATTGAACATGGTGTTATTAAGGGGGCTACCTTCTCAAGAATGGTATCTTGATACACTTGTGCCGATGTTTTTGTGCCGACATTTTTCACAAAGAATGGCTCAGTCACTCCTTTATAGCTAACACCTCACCACACCATCACTGAATGCCCAAGTTGCACTCTGTCGACTAATTGGAAAGCTTCCTTAGAGCTTTGAGCATAAATACGGTCATTTTGTTTGTTAAAATGTTGCTCAATTGTAAAAAAATTCTCAGTTTTAAAAATTGCATTTTTCTCCATACCTACTTTGTGTAATGCAATCACAGCGATTCTGTTCTCTTTATCGCCACTCCATTTTAATATCGCAAAATATTGTATTGGCGCCAAAATGAGAAGCCACAATGAACAATCGTATAAAAACGACAGATTCCAAATTCAAATGTAATATTTTTTTTATTTTTAATTATAACAGTATTTATGGCCAGACTAAGTATATACAGACAGCCACATATACTTACGCGGTATATATCTACTAACGCTAGAAAAACATTAACAACTCTACTTTTGACGCAGTCTGGTAATTATCTCATTGCTATTTTGAAAAGGGTTGGCAGCTGTCAGAGATCCCAGTAGCTATCTACATATATCGATATTTGACTATCAGAGCTTCAATTTTTCAATTTGCATATGGATTTTGCATGTGTATGTTGTGTGTTTGATGATATCATGATTTGATTTGGTAAAACAGACGCATTCCCTATAGGTTAAATTTTCAAACTTTCAAACACCCCAAAAAAAATGGAGACAAACGTATAATTGTTATGCAGTTGCCCTCCGTCCCTCGTCCCCTTCGAGGGGCCACGGAAACCCCATAAACCGCACGAAACGTATTACTTTGCGACGGTACCATGCGAGCGAGAGGTTTCCCTTTCGTGCCGGTTCAATTCGGTTGCAAAGCAGAATTATGGGTTCTTATAAAATTTTCATTTTCAGTACCTATGTCATATATAAGTCCATTACTGTGCGATATAAGCGCAATTTCATCCCGCGCACCATTTAAATTTGGAACCAGCTGTCCTCCTCGGTGTTTCCCGCCCGATACGACCTAGGGATCTTCAAGAAAAGAGCTTTTTCTTTCCTCAAAGGTCGGCAACGCATCTGTCAGACCTCTGGTGTTACTGATGTCTGTGGCCGTTGGTGATCACTTTACATCAGATGACCCAACTGTTCGTATGCCTCCTATGCTATAAGAAAAATATCAGAAATATCAAATGAAAATCCGTAGATCTGTATTTCATCTCGCTCAGCTAAGAGCATGTGGCCGCACACGCTCTTGACCCTTTTTCCTAAGCCGTCGCTCGACTTGACGGTTTCTATATTTTTTGCTACGTCTTTGGCGAATCGCTTCAATGCGGCGAATCTTGGACATGTTTTTTTTTTTTATGATATAGGAGGGTAAACGAGCAGCCGGAGCCATTTTCATGACTACCGACGCCCACAAACATCCGCATAGAGGCTATATAGATGCGCTGCCATCCTTTCTCCTCCAAACCTCCATGGGCCACCGGCTACTTACACACCGCACGAAACGCGACAGCACAGCTGTCACTTTACGCCAGTCTCGTGTAAGCGAGAGGTACCTCCCCGGTCGTGCCGGCCCAATTCGACTGCATGCAAGCATGCAGTGTGGCACTACCTCTTACAGATATGATTTTGGCGAGGTGCAGTTTGTTATGGCACTATGGATACAATTTTAATATGTAGAGAGTATATAATTCATTAAGTTGGTCCCAGCATGATAGGATTTAAGAAAATTATACCCGTCGTTAAAATATTATATAGTTTGTAAGAATCGTAACTATGCGAGTGTTTTAACTGACCTCGTAGTGTGTATTATTCAATACTGTTTTCTTTTCGGCTCTGAATTTATGCTGTAGAAACATCTTGCAGATAAGATGCATCAGGATTATATCCTGTTAAGTAGAGTAAAGAGAGTTCGTAACAGCTAACTATTGTTCGTTGGTGTGTTGGCCAGAGAGACAAAGAAGTCCGTCTTCCCGTGACTGTCAAGGGCTGTTCGAGTGTTGTAGCTGAAGCGACCTCTGACGTAATGACTCTCATAATACCTAACAGTTACTATTTGAGCTCGGCGAATCGCGAATCTTAAGGGTTCCCTCTATCCCTATCTCTGTCCCTATTCCCTATTCTAAAGGGGTCATTCGGACCGATCATAGTCGAACGTGTGTGCTGTTGTGGCGTGTGTCGGGGTCGTAGTGCATGCATTGCATGATGCATCTGTCACAAAACTGTAGCTGTTACTGGTCTCAAACTATGCGGTCATGGATGATGTTCTTTCACCAACAATTCTTAGTACCAAACGATTGTTATGAAGTTTGCATAAACAATATGTTTTCATTGTCAGTTATTATGACAATACCGTTCACAGGGTGTGTTCCAGTACTGCATTATCATTGAGAGCGTTTCACATACTACCAGACACCAGTTGACGCAGAAATTTGTCGTGTAAATATGATAAAATATGATTTTACTGATTCTGCCTCGCGGTTTTACCCGCGTAAAGTCCCGAAACTAGTATTTTTTCCGGTGACAAAGTAATTTATTATAATATTCACATGTGGTAATGTTCACTTGTGTCCTATTTCATTCCAATTGGTTCAGTTTTTAGGTCAAAGAAAGAAACATACATCGTCTCCACGAGACATTCATTCACGACAGCGCCGAAGCCATTACCACCAATCGCCAATCGCGAGCTGGTACCCCCGACGTCAGTGTCGGGTGTTGAAGCCGTCTCTGGCCATGGTAATGATGTTAGTCGATCTCCTTTTGACCTCAAACCTAGCCTCAACCCCGAGCACTCATAGCAACCCGATGAAGCTGTATAGGGCTTTTTTTCGCCTCCACAACATAAGTTCAAGTCCGAATATAATCGAAGATAATAACATTAGAAGGATTTCTAAATAAATTTCAGACGCCTGAAGCGTCGTTGTTAAATTGGATTCTTATTGATTGAAGTTTTCGACGCCTAAACGCACGCTCCATGGCTTCAATCTCGTCTTTTCGCGACGGGGCCGGGGTTCAATTTGATATATTGAAAATAAAGTAATCATGTCTGGAAATAATTGAGCGAATCTACGGGTATACTTTCGTTTAATGATTGATTGATTGTGTAGGTAATTTTAAAATCAAAAGCAAATTGGAAAAAACAGAAGTTATATAGGTAAATAATAATCCTACGTAATTACACGATAGCGATTAGCGGCTTAAACTTTAAAGTGACAGCTATGCTGTCGCGTTTCGTGCGGGGTGTAAGTAGCCGGTGGCCCATGGGGGTGGGAGGAGGAAGGAGGGCAGGTAGTCATGAAAATGACTCCGACTACTAGTTTGCCTAAAAAAGTAATTTGCAAGAGGTTGGCTGCGAATTGTGCTGGCACGACCTTTAGTGTCGTTTGCTTATTCAACACCCACGTGAAGAAATGGCTATATTGTCGATTACGGCCGTTTTCAGTATTTTATCCATCATATATTTGATTTTCAAGATAGAATTTTGACATAAGTTCCAAACCATTTAGTAGGAGGTAGTTCCAATGCATTGCAGCCGAAATGACCACGATGATAGATGACAGGTGTCATACTTCGTCTATGCTCAGGTCAAACTGATCTCACTCCATGGCGAACCATAAACTAGAACCTCAAAAATGAAGACCTAAACACCTCAGGCGTAATTACGTGAATGCAAATTGGAAAATTGATAGTCTAAGCCAGTGGTTCTCAACGTTTTTTTTTGTTGCGGCACATATTTAACGATTTCAAAATTTGGCGGCACATAAAGAAAAAGATAAAAATGATTTACTTAGTCACACACACACACTGCATAAATAGTTTATGACAAAAATTTTAAATATACGAAATACTACAATAGGTAATAACTTTATAATATTTTTCTTTTTAAATGATATAATTTTATAACATTAACACTAATATAGGTATATTTGCAAAATTTGGCGGCACACTTTTGGAATTTGGCGGCACACAAAAGTGCCGCGGCACAATGGTTGAGAATCACTGGTCTAAGTGAATCGCCCCTCGTAATGGGGTAACGTAGGCCGTGATGGAGAACTTAATAGAATTACCGGCGGGCGATGTGTAGACAGGTCCATTAGCTGGCAGTGGCGAGTCCGGATATTGCTGTCTGTGATGTACGTTGAATCTGTGCGGAATTGTATTGCATTAGCCGAAGCCCGATTGGCCGTTATTGGCGATTTCTCATTGCGAATACATATAAAAAAACCGGCCAAGTGCGAGTCCGACTCGCACACCGAGGGTTCCGTATGAATGGGAAGAACAATCCAAACGTAATGCATGGTTTTCAAGACCTTTTTCTCTAAAACGCGTGAAGGGATTAAGCTGAAATTTTTGTCAAACACGAAGGTCAGTTACGTCTTGATGCCTTGATCTAAAAATTACACTTCTAAGTTAACGAAATAAAAAGTTATAGCCAATTATGCACAAATTTTGTATGAAAACGTACTTTGTCGAAAACCTAAAATTATCGGGTACTTCCCATTGACGTGGAGTTGTAAAATTTGGCAAGAAGTAAGAACTTATAGCACATATATAGGAATAAATCTCAAAACTATTAAATTATATGTAGATCATTGGAAAAATCATTATCAACTTATAACTAATTCGACTGATAAATGTGTGCCGCAACCGTCTAAAATAGACGAGATATATATGTGTAGTAGCGGGAGGTACCTCCCCGTTCATTTTGGCCTAATTCGGACGCTTTCTCCAGAAACATTCCAGCACTGAACACCAATTTTAAAATCGTGTTTAATGTGGCAAGCGCTATGTCGGCGTCTATAGTTTTTTATGTTCATAGTATTTTAGTTATCTTTTGAAAGAAATACCGGACCAATAAAACCTTTTTCTTCACACAAATGCAACAGAAGGTGGAATATTCGAAGAATGTGCTCCAATTGGAACTTCCGGCGCGTCCATAAACTTGTGCCTCAACTTTATAGTTGGTAATGGACGGTCGCTATAAACCCAACTTTAAAGAGAATGGGTGTGACGGTTGATATGTGGACACTGCAGACTTATTCTATGTTCATTTCTGTTCGAAATAACTTTTGAACATTTGTTTTGAAATAATACAGCTTGGAATTAGGTCGGTAGCTCTCGCTGACAAGATACTTATAAGTGATGGCTATAAAAATCGCAAATTCGTACGGTTTTAGTAGCCTGTGGCCACTTGCCCATTGGGGGCGATGAGGTGAGGAGGGCAACGCATAAACGAACACCGTGCATATGATATTAAGCAATGTCAGTTACATTCATTGTTAATTTGTTATTCAGTAAAACAAACTATTAGTGGAACATTTGCATTACTTGGTGTTCGAAGTTTGCCTTGCAGGCACATTAAAAATAGATTATTTCTTAGTA
>LUGF01045721.1:24636-37921 GCA_001625245.1 Calycopis cecrops
TTAGAATCAATACTATACGAATTCGTCTAAAGGACAAAAAATATGCTAATCATTTTAAATTATGTTGCAGAACACATTCATATAAAAAAAATTCAGGGCGATGTTTTATTTGGTTCCTGTAAAATTTGTTGTTTGGCACATGAGAGGTTATATTTTGGCAACTACGAAATACTGTTAATCATTAATTAAAAATGATAGATTTAGTTAACCAAGTACTTTTAACCTCACACTGTAGTGAAAGTTGCCTACCTGCTTAGTAGTCTTGCTACTTTACATGCCCAAAGAAGTTATGTTTATTTATTTAATATTACTTTTATTAGTTTATATTTTAAATTATTTGTTTCAAATATATTTATTAAGAGCAATCAAATTAATATCTCTAATAAAATGGAACTAATGTATTACGTATAAATATAATATTTTTTTATTCAATGTATAAATGCAAAATTCTAAGATTACAATTTTAAAAATAAATTGACGAAGTACTTATTATAATTATTTTATAGCTTGCTAGTTATTTGATTTAGAGAAAAAAAATTATGCGTCTATTCTGTAGTTTTGTTTAATTTAATACAGTTTTGCACAACACAAGTTGAGGAAAACGAGGTGGCAATGACTTCACGAGAAAGTAAGATGCTCTAAGAGCTCATTCATCTGGCATGATCGTGGTCCGCAGTTGTTGTAATTTGACCTGGTTCTGTTCACTTGTGAAGTGCGTTGCGGTCAATGTCAGCGGCTAAACAAGGCGTGACTTTGTGACTTAAAATAGAACCAGGTTTTTTGTCTCAGCTACTTTTTTGTAAAATGATATGTAGTTGATAACTATTAATAAAAAATGTATAAATAACTAGCTTGTATTGTCTTGTCTGATTGGGTAAGAAATTAAACGTTATTATTTTATTGGTTGATTTTATGAATCTAATGCAATAGAAACATACTGATTATCAGGACTTTGTATTGTAAACTAGTTAATTGCAGCAACTTCATTTTATGAACACACTTTTGCACAACAACTATTACCTACATAACAATCAAAATTATAATTCAAGTCAATTTGTCCTATGGAATAAATAGATTTTGTGTGAAGTTTGAACGTACCTACTTTTTTAGAAATTCTTTACTAAAATGCCAATATGACTTTATCAAAAAGAAGATGTATATGGGCGGCTGTAGTCACTAATCACCTGCTCGTTTGCCCCCTATATCATAAAAAAAAGGAAAGTTTAATTTTTACCTTGTGGTTCGAATCCTCTCTGGCTGCTGGCGCCGTAGGACACCTCTCGGACCTTCCCGCTCTCGTCGACATATCCGTACTTGCCCGCGACGTCGCCGTTCGGATACTTGGTCTCGATCTTGAACGAGCCGTCGGCCGCTTCGTACCCGAAGCTATAGGAGCCGTCGTCATTCTGCTTGTTGATCTGCTTCAGGATGGGCACGGGGGTCGTGGTAGGTGCGTAGTTCTGGGAGTAGGCGCAGGCGCAGACCGCGCTCAACAGCAATGCCTGTGAATGCACAAAATTACTCATTAATTTTAGCAAATAAAATATATCCTGTCATCTAATAGGCAACAATAACTGCCAAAATGGCGGCAACGTGTCCGAAGGACCTCGAATTTTGCAATCGTCTGTGGGCGGCGATAGTCAGTCCTATATAAAACCAATGATTGTTGCAGTCGCAAAAGGTCACATCTCTCCCATCACCACCTTATCTCTCGCAGTCAGTTCCTATTTTTGGGTCAATAATAACAACATTTGATTTATCATAAAGAAAACAATAAATCATTTAAAATATATAAAAAAAATAACAAACAAACTTAATCACATCGTCTGCTGGTCTAGTAATCAAAACTTCAATCTAAATTCACAATGCCATTACGCAATTCAAAGGATTCTTATCTCCGAGGTAAAAAAGTTACTAAATTCTATAAAGCAATACGCAAATTGGCTCGTATAAGGTGGCGGATAAACCAGACGCGGTTACAGAGAGCTGCGTCCAGTGAACGGGTAGCCTTGGCTGCAGGCTACAGGTACGCGGAAACATTCTCGATCACCACTCCAACGCGATACAGTTCCACATAATCTTGGTATTGCCATTTTTGTACGTTAAATGTTTTACTTTCAACTGAGAAGATCGATTGTTATTGATACGCTATAGAGAGAGAGACTTTTGAAATTCAAATGACGTCAGCGGTCAACAGATAAGTCTTGAAATGCAGTTATAAGGTCATCATGACCCAGAACTCAAGTTGACAAGTAACAGATAAAAAATGAATAATGAATAGTTAATCTATATATATAAAACTCAAAGGTGACATAGTCATTTATCAACGCACAGCCCAAACCAATTTACGGATCGAGCTGAAATTTAGCATGCAGGGATATATTAGGATGCAGGCATCCGGAATTTAAGAAATTCAACCCCTAAGGGGGTGAAATAGGGTGTTGAAGTTTATATGCATTTCTTAGAAATAAAACGCGGGTGAAACCGCGGGGCACAGCGTTAGTTTAACTTATAAAACTGATCACATCAAACATGATACTGAAGAGTAAACGACCTGTCTTATCAAACCATCGACGCTTGCATCAATGTACACCTGATATAAAACTAACGGCACTCACAACGGCAATAGATGCCATCTCTTTGAATTTTATGGTAGCAGTAGAATGAATCCGATTCACAATCATTACACATGTGCCCAAGCGCTACAAAGTGTATTTGTCCTACAAAGGAGTAAAGTACTACATTTTTACAAAGCACGCGAGAAAACATGCAGCTACTTACGTCATTATACATACTATTTTTAAGTGAAAATTAATGTAGAGTTAAACAAAGGAAAATGTCATGAGATCTCGTATTTTATTTGGAGTAGGAACACTCACCGTTGATAGCAGAAAATTATACTTTTCTTACCAGAGAATAAAAACAATATTTGTATACTGTAAACGGGACTTAAACGCGTTATAAAATCTAAGTATTTACCTCGACTCTCGAAGTCTACTTGTGACCACGGCCGTTGCATTACGGCCGAAACGTCGAGAGTCGAGGTAAATACTTCAATTTTATAACGCGATTAAGTCCCGTTTACAGTATACAAATATGAATACAAATCGTGAAAGCTTAAAACAAAAAACAATATTTGCCTCCTGCTGCTCTGAGAAGCTTCGAAATTTCGGCGTAGATAAGAGTAAATTACATTACGCTACAAGGAAAGTATTACTATACTAACTTCTATTACATATAATAAAACAGTAAAATCCATATGTCTGGACATTCTACTAATATTATAAATGCGAAAGTTTGTGTGTGTGTTACTCTTTCACACAAAAACTACTGAACGGATTTTCATAAAACTTTACAGTAATATAGTTTTCATATCAGAATAACATAATAAGTTAAAATTTATAGGAATTTTTGATGTCCGTAATCCACGCGGGCGAAGCCGCGGGCGGAAGCTAGTTGAATAAATTTACAAAAAACTGATTAAGGGCGATGTTAAAATATTAAATTATTAAAATATTAGAACACTTTTCAATGTTTTATAATTCTTTTATCTGTCTACTGGATGGATCCGGAAATAACTTTTTGTGGTGTATAGATACCTGGTCAACATTTAAAAGAGTTATTACTGCGGGAAAATCGCTCATTCCTACGGGAAATTCAGCAATAAAGTTTTACCCGTAATTTGAAAATTTCAAAGAAGCAAACAATAACAAATCACTTTGATTATAATATAATTACTTATTTTTAATATAGTATACGGTGAAAGTATGTACTTTCGGTGAGAGTAGGAGAAAAATATACATTCTTAAAGGGGAATAAATCGCGACTTTACACCCGCCGCGCAGAGACGAGAGAGCGAAATTACGGTGTAGGTATAATAATAATAATTGTTATTGTACTTTAAACCAGAAAAGGGTTATATAAGTATTTTTCAACAATTAATAAAAGTATATTTAATTAAAAGTACCGTATTCTGACGTTGAGTGTGGAAGAAAAAACACATCTCAATCCATTGAGTTATACGTAGTAATAATAACTCAATGTCTCAATCATATAAAATCAAGTTATTCTATAATGGTATTACAAATAATAATTAATTAATAAAATGAATTAATTATAAAAAAAACACTTCCTGGTTATTATTTATTAATGAAATGCGGCCTTGAATGAATATTATTAAAGCATTGAAACCAGGTCGAAAGCTTAACTTGAACTTGAGCTTAAAAGCGTGTGTGCTTAAACCTGTTTACAGCACATGTAACTTACTGCCATTGATGTACAGCAATAATATTTAAGAAGACTTATTGATCACAAAGTATAATAATTTAGTGTAATAAGTTGAAGTACAAAGAGCAATATTTATAATTCCTTTAGCTGCGCCCCGTTGTTTCACCCGCGTAAATTTCGATTCCGTGGAAAACAGAAAATCATCCCGTTGAATCCAATAGGAACATTTTTTCAGAATGAAAACTATCCTATGTGTTAATCCAAATTCCCTCTATGAGTGTGCCAAATTTCATGAAAATGAGTTTAGCAGTTTTTGCGTAAAGGAGTAACAAACAAAGAAACAAACATACATACTTTCGCATTTGTGATATTAGTAGGAAGTAGGATTTTAAGTAAACTCATTTTCATCCAATTAAATGTAATATAATATTTTTTAATTTTTTATTTGTTAAGAAATTAGATTTTTTTATAATACTAAGTATTATTATAAATGTATTTTTATTTCATTTGGTGTTTTAAAAATACTAGTCGTTATTTTAATTTTTGAATTAACATGATATAAAATAATACATTATATAATTTTACATTTTTTTCATGAAATTAATTTGCATGAAATATTGCATTCTTGCAGTTAAATCATAGTTAAATCAAGATTTCGTTATTTTGGCAATAATGCTACGCCCTTTATATTTTCCGGTTAGGTATGGATACTTTGTGTCACCTCATTTTGTGTATGGCATTTTTAAAGAAAGAAATATTTTTATCAACCGCAATAACATGGGTTAATTTCATAGCAAACTAATTAATACAGTGTTCTAAATCTAATAGCGGTGACCACATTATTACATAACTAAATGAGACAAACATTGCTATTTATAACAGTAATTAGTAATTACCCTACTTATTTCACCGACTATTAGTTAAGACCGTGAATCTAGCTCGCATATATCTGTGATTGCGAATTGTGACTCAATCGGAAATATTCACATATATTTTATTGCATACATTTATGTTATTTGTACACGAATAGATCATTTAAATATCGAGCATTTGTCAAGGGCACATTTTACTGTCATTTGTTAATAGTATATATTTTAGTTCCACTGTGTGCACGAGACAAGATTAAATAATAGTCGAAGGCGAGAATTTAGATGCTACTGATAAGCACTATCGCTACTGATGGGTATATCTAATATCTGTTACGTTTATTAAGATAGTTATATTTATAGATAGACTAGCAGTGTCCCATGGTTACTCTCCTTTAACCGGTATCCTCAGCTTGATGGTATGTAGCCTAAAGCATTCGTAGATAAATTAATCTAAAAATGAAAGAATAGAATACAATTCGGGCCGGTAATCCCAGAGACTAGCGCGTTCAAACAAACAAACTCTTCAGATTTATATTATTAGATAGCTCGATAAGCCTTTGTAGAGTTTGCCACAACGCGAATGTAACATCCAAAACCCAGCAAGAGCTGATTTTGTCACTGATATTCGGGACCAAGGAAAACGGCTTCTAAAAATTACAACGTACTTTCGTAATATTTCATGTAGCATCTAGCCTGTATTCCGTACGTCGTCGTCGACCTATTGAGATCGAGAGAGCACGAAAATAAGAATTAATAGTTTATTATCGATACCGATTTTATAAACACCTTCAGAATTAAGCCATTACAAAATCACACAGATGACCCCAGAGCGAACATATTACGACACCGGATGTACCTACATCTTGTTTATGTTTCCTCTATAACATAATTATGGCTGTTGAAAATAAACAACAAATTTAAATAATTGTGGGAATATTGATCAAATATCGACAAGATATACTTCATAGATCATTATACTTATATAATTTTACAATCGCAGTCAGATAAAGAGATCCTTATGACCTCAGATAAATAGATGATTATGTCATAAATAATAGACACGTGTCTATAAACTCTAGGCTGTAGGGATGAGTTTAGAGATCATATAGAGCGGTTTTGTTTCGTTGCAAGTAAAGATTGATTGGATAATTCCATAATATTAAAGTTTGATATTGGAAACAATATTTCTTTGAGAGATTGCTATATAATTAATAGTTGTTGAGTTATCCTATTGTTAAGCCTTCGCTATCAGTCTGTCCGTCTGTCACAGAAGTATATCTTCTGACCCGCAATGGTCACTATTGAAAATATCAGTAAATGGATGAAAATGGAAAGTAACACTGAAAAAATATCTACAAACTTTTCTCAACAATCTTGATGTTAACTATAACATAAAGTTAAATTTATTGAGTTGTATTGTGTATAAAGTTCTAGTTTTATGTCATTTTGTGCAAAATAAATGTAATTTGATCAACTTTTATAAGTCATCGCGCTTGTAGCTCCCGATTTTCCGTAACACGAGCTACGGCGTCTTTCTTTGAATTAATACCACAGATTTTAAAATTAGAATAATAAAAAACTTCTAACTAATTTCTCTGTTGTGAAACCGTACATGAGTCAAATTTTCCTAATTTTCGGCCACTTGCCCAACATCCTTAGGTGCAATCGAGCATAGACAATATAATTAAAGCCTATAATTATAATGTAGGGCGCCTCAACACATGGTTGTCTCTTGAAAGCCTTCGTAACCGATCGGCCTTGTTATAATAATTGCAAAACATGCCTTCAGGTTGAGTACAAGTTAGGACGTGTTAGGAATGCGGTATCGGTATGTAGGCTTGATACGTTATAGGGAAAATATTGTATATTAATGTAACTGTTTGAAATTGAAACCGAGTGCTGGAAAGCTTAAGATGTTGAACAACACTAGTTATGTAGCGCTTCTAGGATCTAGAGCGCTTGTAGAGAAGAATTATTATATGCTATTTGAATATTAATATTATTTTTTTCTTCAGGTAGCTGTGGAAGTGGACATATCCCGATTAAATATACTTGACGATTTATTTCTTATTTCTATTTCTCTGACCTAGCGAATGTACAAAGAAATTTTAGAAAAATCGGTCGAGCTGTTTTGGAAGAAATCAACCATAAAAACCGTGATACGATATTTTTAAAAAGGCAAGTACAAGATGTAATTTTTTCTACTTGAGTTTTTGTGAACTTCAAAATTATTTCTCCAACAATATTGGTTTGTAATAAAAATATGAGTTACTGTCAAAAAGACAAATAAATACGAGAAAAGAACCTCAACGTTGCCCTATTTCCATCGCCGCTGCAAATCGGCTTGAAATTATGCAGAGGCCGACTGGTGAGGACAATAAGCATTAGTATGCCAATCAAAGCTGTTTAGGAAATGCCTGGCCCGGTTACGATTGCATCATGTGTACAGAGCGTATGACACTGCAAGGCTGTGACCAATAGGAAGAACATTTCAAAGACTGCCCTCAAAAAGTGTTGCCAACATCACATTCTTGATTATTTGTTTTGGCACTTTTTGTAACAACAGCCGAGTAGAGTCAGTACGATGTATTTCCTCGCTAAAACAAAAAAAAGTATCGTATTTGTTGTGTTGATTTGTTGATGGTTTACTACATATTCTACATACTATTCTATAATAATTATTATATTTTTATTGTTTCATCCTTTTTATCAATCCTTTAAACGTTCTTATATTACACAACAGACGTAATATAATAACGAAAAACCTTTTAAATTAAATTCAATCCAAATATTACACTACTGTTACTTAGGAAACATTTTGGGTATTTGGAGTGTATGAATTATTTAAGAAGGTAATTTCTCAATAGCGGCCAAATGAGGCCGGCGCAACTAGAACTCCTCGAGTAGTCGCTTGATAGGGGCGAGAATGAAAGCATAGCCTACTTATGCTGTCGTATGCAGCTTACGAAAGCCCAGAGTCTGTTTTTTTCCCTCCTGTGCTCTATAAATGGAGTATCAGTAGCCGGAGGCCGGAGGGAAGACGAAGGAGATCAACTCATCTGTATATTTCTGCGGATGTATATGGGCTTTAAACTATATTAAAAAATTATAGAGCAGCTAAACATTTTGCTAGTTACGAAGTCACTTAGCACTATTTACATAGCACAAGTAAAACAACTTCAACTATAAAGGTTACGCAATTTGTTAAGGACACACCCTGTAGATTATATTACACTTACAATATCATAGAAAGTTAGTTTATAGGTAATATGCTAACGTAGATTACAACAAGGATTACATCAGCAAACCCATAAATTATGGAGAAATAGAACGAGCCGCCTACGCAGTTACATATCTTAGAAACAGTAGGTAATTAAAGCATGCGCTGGCTGTAAGTTAGCCCTTGACTTCTGATTATGATTGTAGCAGTTCTATAGAAGTGTGTATGAATACGTATCAAGCTCTGAATGGCGTATTCAAGACGACATTTTTATTTGTAGTACATACAAATTTTTTGTATCCTAGTGTGTAAAATTTTCAATATATACAGATATAGACAGATAATTCTGTGTCAATTTTTTTTATGATTAACCTTCCGATTTTATTCAATAGTTTTTGTGTGATGAGTAATTAAAGCACGCGGATTCACAGATATATTTACACAAACAAACAAACGTTCAAAAAATATCTTTGAGCTTTTACAAAAGAATAAAATTAATTAAAACTAAGAACGGAAACAATATGTCGCATCCGTCTGTGTGTCACGGCCGCGATCAAAACTATAAAGTTAAGACTTCCCGCCAAAAAATATGTCATTATCATAAACTAATTTAACTGTCAACATTTTGGGAATCAAATGTATCCTTTTGCACAGGTAATGTTCTAACGGTGCCCACGGTATTTCATTTGTTGATTGTGTGTGTCGATTTTTTACATAATCTGTATATTATATTAGATTACATACATATACACATCTCGAAGTCAGTTCCATGTCGATTTTAAACTAATGTTATGTGTAGTTTGATGTGATGTATTTATGTAATGAGAGATATTAATAAATGGTGATACGATGGTGTTCATTTCGCAAACTTTAGCTCACTTAGCTTTAAATATCGGATTTTCTTCAGTTTGTAAGCGGGGCAAAATAACTTAAAATTTTTACCAATAATGAAGAGAATTTGGATGATTTTAGGTTACACATAAACTGATTCTAAAAACACACATTTGACTAAAAATAGAGCATAGAGTTTTTAAAAAGGTACTTGCGTATTTGAAAACACTATCTTTACCTATCTATAGATATAGAATCGAGACGTAGAGGAAAGTGCTAGTTTTTTGTAAAATGTTTATACCAATTATTAACATAGACTCATATCATCATCATATTATTAATATAGACACATCATTTCATTTGCGGAGGACATCATATCATCTCTATGACCAAACTCGTCAAAGCATATATTTGATGATTAAATTAATCGGTAAATAATTATAAATTAATTATATAAGTGTGCACCTATAATAAGTTTCCTAAATCGCACTCAACAGAATCTAACTTTGACATTAGTAAGATGTGACCACAAAGTGACACCTACGCTGATTTTGTAAGTTTGTTAGTTTCCTGTGGCCCATTGTAGAAGACAACACGTCTGCATATCTATAATGGGCGCAAAATTCACCGTCAAATCCGTGGGCGCCGGTACTCATCAAAAGGCCATTTCTCATTTACCCCCATTTACTTTAAAAAGTTTATAAACTTAAGTTTATAAAATCTATAAATTGGTCCATATGAAGAATAACGATATCTCTCAGCGAGGTTCTTGATCATGATAGATGGATAGAAACATGGTAAGCGCATACAGCCTTTAAAATGAATGAACATGTTCCCTGACCATGCATCACATATGAACAATTCTATTGTTTAAGTATTGTATCTATTGTCTTGACAGAGAACGGACAAGTTACCTACCTCTTACATCGTGTGATAATATGTGCTCTATGTCCATCTCTTGTATATATTTTTAACAACACTATTGAAGAATAAATGACACATTATAAGATTTATACAAATATGATACATTTATGATGTATGAGTTAGAAATTCTCAAGACTTACACTTTATGAAAAAGGTCTTTAAAATGGTAAACTGATTTTTACTAAACAGAATTAAAATCCGCTTAAGAGCCACCCACAAAGAGACATCGATGTAAACCTTATAACACCCCTCTTTTTGCGTCAAGGGGTTAAAGTCTAGTCTCTTTGGTAGAACTAAAAAGTGGACTTCGGCATAATTTGTGCAGATATGTTGCCCACTATTCCTCCTCGCCTCAAATGGATCACCAGAACTTCACAAACTGCATGAAACTCAACATCACAGCTGACGCTTTACCCTCCGACCGTACAGGCCCAATTCGGCTGCAATGCAACAGGGTACTCTGCCTCGTACCAAGTTGTAAGAGGCTCTATTAACTGTAAAAATGTTAGCAAACTTGCATGAATCCAAATAAGTAAGCCTATCCAATTACTTCCATATGTTTTCTTACCTTACAATTTTATTTTATCGTATTAATATTATGAATGCAACAGTTTGTATGTATGTTTAGTATTCTTTTACGCAAAAAGTACTGAAGAGAATGGAGAACATTTGGTATAACGGATTATCCATAACCATAACAAATTTATTCTAGGGAATAACATGGAAATAATTTACATCCCAAAAAAATTAAGGGTTATACGCGATATATAGTTATTATGCGAGCCTTTGGGCAATTAATAATAGGTATAAGTGTTTAAAAAAGTTTTATCTAAAAATCTTATAATTATATTTTCTATGTAGGAGCATGAAAAAATATGATGGTTTGTAAGTAGGTATATGACTATGGTATTGACTAGTTGTATGAACAGAATATTATAGTTTGTACTGGTTTGTCTGAGCTCTATCACATTATTATATTAAGAAGCGCCGTATATTGTACCTTAAGATAATCTGGTTATTGGCAATTTTATAGAACTAGTAGTGCGCACCTCACCGACAAAGGTTAATAGGTATTTGATAGCCGACCCAAATTACATTCTAACTCAGAATTTTATAAATCTTGATCGTAAAATATAGTCAGTTAAATTTGAATATAGAACTACGTCTGTGTCTTACAATCATATTATAAAGTAATCCCAATCCCTGAAGCAGTGGGAACGCTGCTCTTATGTTTCCTTTTAAAACAAAGTGACTATTTGGCAAAACGCTGTAATAAATTTATTGTATAACTACTTCATCTTTTCATTATCTAATAATCATGTCAAACTTAATGAGATAATTAGATAAATATCGAATTATGTTAAGTATAATTTAGCTTAGTGACTAATAAGAAGAAATATTCTGAAAATTTTCTTTTCTTATAACGCACATTTCATATTTTTGCAATATAACACACTTCTTAACAAAACAAATGTTTAATTATTTCGTAATTTTGATAATTTAATTTAGAATTACATAACTATCATATATTATACACATTACATATTTATTTATTTACTATTTTAACACCAATATTATTTAAGATATTTTTTATTTAAATTTAATTCATAATTAATTCGATTAATCGATTAAATTTATTTGAATAATTTGACAGATGTAAACAAAAACCACTAACCTTCAAAAAGAACATGTCTACGATTTTCCGAACGCAAAACTTTCCCGCGCTAATGCAATGGCGGCCGATCGCACACTTGAGAACCACAAGTCCGCCACTTGTATTTATAATGTTGCCGATACATTACAACAGCCGGCTACTAAATATTGTTATGCTGTACGAAACCCTTACGTGTTGTAACCCCCAAACTGTCTAGATCTATTTAACGGTGTTATGTCATTTCATAGTCATTGACTTTGAATCTATAAAAGTTAATTCAGGTCAAAGTAACGCATTAGCTTGGTGAAATAATATTATTAGTTTATTTTTATTTTTCAGTTTGACAACAGTTTTGACGTTAATATTATGTGAGCATTCATAATACAGGATTAATTGTTTGTTCTTAACAAACAGTTTATAAATTATAATTATGATTTATATGATATTTAAATGGATTATTCAATTCATACACAGACTTTCATAGGGGCTGATGAAACAAGTGAAAAAATAAACCGTCATAAAATTCTATACCTAGTTAGGTAACTTTCCTGTGCTACTAGCTACTATAGCATCTTTGTTGACATGAACTGATAATATTTTTCCTTGCCTAACATCGCGCATCGCTAAAAAGAGATTTTACAAGAAAAAAAGGTTTCTTAAAACGGCGTCATTTACAGTAGAGCTTTAGGACAGTTCGTTTTAAGTTTATAGCTTTTAGGGAGCAATATATTCTACTATTATTATAAATGTGAAAGTTCGTATGTTTGTTTGTTACTCCTTTACGCAAAAGCTACTAAACCAATTTTCATGAAATTTGACACACACATATATAGAGTAACTTTGATTAACACATAAGACAGACTTTTATCCCGAAAAATGTTCTTACGGGATGCCATGGGATGATTTTCTATTTTCCATGGGATCGAAATTTACGCGGGTGATACCGAGGGGCGCAGCAAATATCAAAATAAGTTTATTTTGGCGTTTTATGACTTATTAGAATTTATTATAAGTGTGTCCTATTAACATTATGTTTATGCATTTTATTTACGTTACGTTACTCAAATTCTTATAACTTTAAAAGTGGATAACCAAGAAATATAAAGTATTGCTTGTACATTGCAGTATTGCCTTAGTTCTTAATAGTTTCTGCAAGTTATGTGGCAATATGTTATTAGTTGGATAACATGACACAAGAGCAGTGGCGCTCAGTCTCGTTAATAATAAACACTGCAATACTGTACAAGTAGCAAGTGATAGTGCTGCTAAATCGGGTTGCCACAACCGGGGAAGTGACAACTTTACTGTTGCGTTGTGTGCGGTAGCCTGTTGCCCATGAGACCAGCCTGTCGCTGGAGGGATCCTGTAGCCTGCAGATCCGAGACCCTCCACTTAAAGCGGCTGAAGGCACCCGCAGGGGTTTAGTCGGTAGGGGCGTACCAAACGCCGAGCCCGACACTGTACCAGGAGCCACCCAGGCCCCTGGTAGCGTGCGTAAATGCATTCCCCTGCGAGAACAAAAAAAAAAACCTGTTGCCCATGGGGATTTGGTCGAAGATG
>LUGF01045721.1:41731-55435 GCA_001625245.1 Calycopis cecrops
CGATAGCGATTCTTCTACATGCAATGGTAATTCTCGTATGAGGCTGCAATGTCAGAGCTATGCCGGCGCATATCTTGCTGTGCTGTGTGTGTTCAGTGGTCCATTATGTCTCTACTCGGGACTTCTGTGAACTTTTACACACTACGTTAGCCTAGCCCCGTGCTAAGTACCGTAAGTAGTGTGTTACGAGTACTAGACAACGGAATATTTATTTGTTTTTTTTTTTATAAATTAAAAAATATATATTTTTAAGAGTTATATTATAGAAATACATATACCTAATACATTGATAAACAATAAACATCGGTGGTCTAGGCGGGATTCGAACCCGCGATCCTCGGCGCAACATGCTCCGCTTATCTGCGCTCTGTCCCACTGTGCCAGCCGAGCCATTTGAAGCAGAGCAGTCTTCTTAACATCTGTGTGTATGTTTATATGCGTCACTAGCACCGACTCGTTTGCTCCCTTATAAAATAAAAAAGTTTCACTTCTTTATGGAGCCTTCCGCATTAAAACGACCTCACCACAAACCTACAAGTTACTGTAATGATGTTAATGTGCGACAATTTTTAATTGGACTGTTGAAGTAAGAATTAGTTGCATTATGACACAAATATGGCCAAAAATATCTTAAGAGTCAACAAAGGTATTGGTATTTTTTCACGACTCAAGCCTGAGGTAGGTACCGCACCCTGTCGTAGGTAGAGACGACCAAGTATCAAACGCAATGATCTTTATATATTTGTCATTTTAAAAAAAACCGAACTGATTTAAAAAAACTTATTTTCTTTATACTTTCTTTTTAAATCGGTCTTTATAAAATCACACTATACAAAAGGACCTCTGGTATTTTAAATGCATGTCAATATAAATATTAGCATGAGTCACTGGCCAGCTTCAAACTCGCGTTTTATTTATTGCATGCGCATGACTCAACAGAATTTCAGCTTTAATTATAATAAGGAAGTGAAACCTCTGTGTGGATGTAAAATAAACATATACGTGTTTATGTTTTTATATAACATAATTTACTAAAAACAGGCGAGGTTTTATCAATACAATCATCAGGATATAAATAATAATAATAATAATAATAATAATAATAATAATAATATTTTTTCCTAAAATAAAATATGGGATCAACCAGTTGGTCAGATTGGAATTATTCCTTCATCGAGTTCCATTCTGCACAACTAGTTGGTCCGTTTAGTTGATCAAAGTGGAAAGACTGTACTTATGTCCTAATGTTATAATTTTTATTTTGGTTTAACCATTCTATTAATTTAATTTTAAATATTTTACCACTCAATAGTTTGAGTTCACTTGGTATTTTATTATATGTATAGTCGAACACACATATTCAAATAGCTTTTATTAAATTTAGCTGTTTTGGGGTTATCATGTCTTAATGGATCACGTCGACTACGAGGATTTATATCATTTGCCTTTAGAAAGAATTGTGAATGTTTGTGTACAAACATGCAGACTTCAAAGAAATAAAGCGACGGTAGTGGTAACATGCCGAGTTGTTTAAATGCTTGTTGGCAGGATTCATCTGGTTTAAGGCCGCATATTGCCCTAATGCATTTCTTTTGTGCTATAAATGTTTTATCATGATCAGTACTGTTACCCCATAATAAAAGACCGTAACGTAAGATAGACTCTATATATGAGCGGTAGGATAATACAACTGTTTTTTGACTTGTTACTTTTTGTATTTGTTTCAGAGCATACACACATTTATTTATTTTGGATGTTAGTTCATTTATATGCAATTCCCAATTAATGTTTTCATCAATAATTATTCCTAAAAATTTTGTATGTGTTACTAGGTTTATTTTGGGTACATTAAGTTTAACATTATATTTATTATTATTACATTTATTAAATTGTATATACTTAGATTTGTCAAGGTTATTAAATTATTTATGTCAAGCCATTTAATCAAATTATTTATTGTATTATTAATGTCCTTTTCATGATCGTTAATTGTATTATTTTTTTTATCGGAGGTCACAATAATTGATACGTCATCAGCATATAATATGCATTTATGATTTGTTATATTAATAATGTCATTTATATATAATAAAAACAATATAGGACCGAGTACACTGCCTTGTGGAACCCCCTTATTAACATATTTAACATCTGACGAGTATGCTAAACTGTTTTTATATGCATCTATTTTTTGTAATATAACACATTGTTTTCTGTCACTAAGATATGAATTTATCCAACTGAGCGTAGGTCCTCTAATCCCTAGTGCTTCAAGTTTTTGTAACAGTATATTATGTGAAACTAGGTCAAACGCTTTAGAAAGGTCAAAAAATAGCATTGTGGTAAGATATCCATTATTAACATTCGTCAAAATAGTTTTTATAAGAGTAAATATTGCAAGTGTTGTAGATTTTTCTTTTTGAAAACCATATTGCTCCATAGCAATAATATTATATAAATTAGTGATAAATTCAATTAATCTCTTATACATACATTTTTCATATATCTTAGATATATTTGGTACTAATGTTATTGGGAGATAATTTTTAATATCATTTCTTTCACCTTTTTTAAACATTGGTTTAATGATAGAAGATTTTAACGCGTCCGAATGTGTCAGTTGTGAGCATGTCTACACTAGTATACCTAAACAGAACACTGCATAATTGCCAATCAAGTCATCAAGATCAATTTTTCATGATTATATCATCTATCTAAAGAAGTTCTTATTTTCATATAATTTTGTGGGTGCCAGGTACTCGCTTTCCAGGATCTATTATATTCTTGTTTATAATTGTGATATAAAGATCATAATAATATGAATAGTTATACAAGAAGTTGTAACAGGAAAATAAATAGAAAAGGAAACTTGTGTCCTACTGTGCCAAATAAATTAAAGAGAAAGTGGAATAAAACTTTGTACATAAGATCATATGTTACAAATATGATTTACAAACATTTTATTGTTAGCCTTTTTCAGTATTCTCGACGTCATTCAATGAGAATCAAGACAGAGTTCTGCTATTTGAACCCAATCTTAACTTCCCAGAGACCAGAGCGCTCGTTATTTAAACAAACATACAGATATGCTTACCTTGTAATATTAAGAGAATGTCCTCATAAGGCAACTGAATGACAATAGTATGTTTGGAACTCAAGGTAGACAATTTATGACTAGGATTAAGGAGACAAACGTCAAAGCCATTGTTTCAGCTTTAACAGTAATTTGTACCAACAATATAGCTAAAATTAACCGAAGGTATTTGTAGTCTGATAGTAGATAAATAATCATATTTATTATAAATATACAGTATATCCATAAATTATAAAGCATATTTAATTTAGAAGGGCCGCTTTTGTTCGCAGTTATAATATAGTGTTCCTAGGTTTTTTGTAATAAAAATATTTGATTACATTTATAACTCTAGAGAACAATAGACCGTCCTGCAAAACCGATATAAGGTAGATTCTATTGACTATTCCAATACCTACATTTTTAATGAAAACTTATTGTGTGCTCTGGTATAGGTACTTAATCTACCTAATCAAAATCTCTACAGGTTCTAGGACATGTCCTATAACAAATGAACGTAAATAACAATTTTTTATGTATTTTGGCAGGTTTTGTGACCTACACAACTCTATGGGGGAGGGCTATGTGCAGGAGACCCAGCAGTGGACGTCCACCGTCCGAGGATGATGAACAGGACATGTCCTAGAACCAGTATACATTTTCCTCTGGTGATATAATGTAACTAAACTAACTCCATATCATCTGACTGTGTCGAAGTAATTTAAGAAGAAGCAGAAGATTTAAAAGACGAGTTGTTGGAAGAATTTGAAATCGAATGCGGAGGAATGTAAGTTCTGGGGAAGAACAAGACTGGCGTATCTTGATTAGATTGAAGGAGAACTGTCCGTAGGGGGCGACAAGGGTCTTCTCAGCCGGCGTATTATAAACGGACACCTGCGGTACACACATTGATACATTAAAAAAAATATACAGTATTACTTAAATTCTATTCTGATGTGTGCGCCTTTATACGTCTTTACACGCACCAGCTAGTTTTTAATAAAACATTAACAAACAATCACAATTAAATAAATTAAGCTAAATTAAATAAGGTAACGAATTAAAAAATACAAATTCAAATAATACTAATAATAAAAGTTATATAAAACTAAGCCATACAATGTCATCTATTACTTAATACTAAAAAAAATCATATTATGTTTAATTAATAATAAAAAGAAATACACTAAATAATATTATAATAAAATTTGGATATGTCATAGCAGTAATTGGAACGTATAATGTTAATGGTTTTGGAGTCTGAAGTAATTTAGGATTTTCTTTCTGTAACAATTATATTGATCATTGTATATGTCAATGTCGTTGATACATGCGCAAATGTGATTATATTCATTACACATCCAAGAGATCGGGGATTGTGTACCCAAATTGGTATTGGATATTTATGGGCGATATTTTTTTTAACGATATATCGATATAAAATATCCAATATCGAAATTGTACCTATCCAAAACGATATATTTTTTGTGGTACTTCCCTAGATGCCCAAAATTACCTTTATTTTATTGTTTTAGTTTGGCTTTAAATAAGACTTGGCCGTGGCTTGCCGACTGCTGCATTGTACCGATATGTCGATATTTTTGAATAAAAATATATCGATATTTTTCGGTATCGACCGATATTTATATTTTCAAAAATATCGATATATCTATACTTTATTGCAATTCCGACATCTCTGGAGGAAGCTAGTCAAGTGTGTACGAGTGTACCCTCTGCCTACCCCGTTAGAGAACTGACGTAAAGATGTGTTGTTGTTGTTGGTAGACGACCACGCTCAACCGCGAGGAAGACGACCAGTGAGCAGTCGAGGTAACAACCGACAATCTTATCAAAGCTAAGAGCGAGTAAAGTCGGATGATGATGTTAGTAGACTGACATCGCCTCATATTGTTAACTAGCTAATCAAAGTGATTTGTTATTGTTTGCTTACAGTGTGCCAAAATTCCGATTTCCCGTAGGAATGAGCGGTTCTACAGCAGTAAAAAGTGTCTTCGATGTTGACCAGGCTTAGTATCTATACACCACAAAATGTTTCATTCGAATCCGTCAAGTAGTTTCGGAGATTAGCCTGGACAAACAGACAAACGGAGAAACAGACAAACAAAAAAATTAAAAAACATTAAAAAGTGTTTTAATACTATTTTAACATCGCCACCGATTCATCATCATCATCATCATCAGCCTATTGCAGTCCACTGTTGGACATAGGCCTCTCCCATAGCACGCCACTGGCCTCGATCTTTCGCTAACCTTATATCGCCCCCGATTAGTTTTTCGTAAATATATTCAATATACAGACACACAGTTTTATTGTATGTATAGATTTATTCCACATACTCATCAGTTGTAAAATAAAGGTTACAACAATAATTAATTAGTTTATGTATAAAAATAAGGATGTCCAAAGTTAAATAACATATTGTATCCGCAACTGTATTCGTAGTTAATTTGGTATTCGTATTGTAAATGCTAATCTAACATCTTAATGGCGCTTTTGACATTTTTGTATATATGACATTTTTATAGTCTGTCATCTGTACCAGTTGATAATTAAATCAACATCTTCTTTTGGTGATTAATAATTAAATGGGCTATAAAAATAGAAGTTATTCCAGTGATTGTCTTACATTAATGGGTCATCTTATGTATCTTCAGATTAATTATTTTCAGAGATAAAATAAAAAAACTGGCCAAGTGCGAGTCGGACTCGCACACGAAGAGTTCCGTACCATAATTGTATGGGCACCCCGCCCAAGTATTTTTTTTTTATTTTTAGTATTTGTTGTTGTAGCGGCAAAGCAAATACATAAGTTGTGAAAATTTCAGCCTTCTAGCTACCACGGCTTATGAGATACAGCCTGGTGACAGACGGACGGACGGACTGACAGCGGAGGCTTTGTAATAGGGTTCCGTTTACCTTTTAGGTACGAAACCCTAAATATCTGTGTGTCGTCTCAATTACGAGACTAGAATTTATTTACTGCATAAGAACGAACACAATTTTCTAGTAAGACACATACCGTACGACCTATATGTGTTTCTTTTAAATTGTTATATTTGTTATATGCACGATACAGAATATTTCATTTCATTACAAGAGGTGTAAGTGATGCAAAAGCAATAAAGCTTTATGCTGAATTTGAAATATGTAATACAATTTTACTCCTCATATTTCTTATATACCTAGTTTAAGGAGGTAAACGAGCAATCGGAGCCATTTTTAGGGCTACCAACACTCATAGATATCCGCATAGAGGCTATCCGACTACTTATACACTGCACGAAACGCGACAGCCCCGGTCGCGCCGGCTCAATTCGGCTACATGCAAGCATGCAGTGTGGCACTACCTCTTACTAATGCTACTGCACTACAGAAAGTATAAAATCGATGAAATACAAAACTCCTGACCTCATAGGCTCATAGCGTGAATACGGAATACTCTAATTCTCTTTATCCATCAAAACCATGCAAATGAAGCAGACGGCATGAGGCGCGTTGAAATCTATTATTTTATTATACATTTTGAATTTTGATTCTCAACTGAAATCACTTACAAATCACACACACATAGCTGACTTGTTTTAAATGAAGTAGTTTTTTTTTTTTTTTTTTATGGTATAGGGGGGCAAACGAGCAGTTGTAGCCATTTTCATGACTACCGACGCCCATAGACATCGGCATAGACTATACAGATGCGCTGCCCCCCTTTCTCCTCCCACCTCCATGGGCCACCGGCTACTTACACACCGCACGAAACGCGACAGCACAGCTGTCACTTCACGCCGGTCTCGTGTAAGCGAGAGGTACCTCCCCGGTCGTGCCGGCCCAATTCGGCTGCATGCAAGCATGCAGCGTGGCACTACCTCTTACAAAAGTGTAGAAGCAGTTGAAATAAATTCTTTATTTACATAACTAGCTGGTGCCTGCGACTTCGTTCGATAATATAATCAAATCAAATAAAATATTATAATCAAAGTGATTTGTTATTGTTTGCTGTGCCGAAATTCCGATGTCCCGTAGGAGTATGAGTTTTTCCGCAGTAAAAAGTATTTTTGATGTTGACCTTACTTAGTATAGACTACACACTACAAAAAGTTTCATTCCAATCATTCGTTCTTTCGGAGATTAGCCCCGACATAGGTACAGACAAACAGACAGACAAAAAAATTAAAAAAACATTCAGAAGTGTTCTAATACTATTTTACCATCGCCCCCAATTAGTTTTTCGTAAATATATTCAATGTACAGACACACGAATTTTACTATTTTATTATATATACGAGAGTCAAACTGAAAGTTCTTAGAAAATCAAAAACTGAGCAAACTAGCAAGTTATTAGTTTTATTATATCTTTTCAAAATAGTGTCCATTCACATCAATACATCGCAGCATTCGATAGAACCACTGAGAAAATCACTTTGCCCACTCGTCTTTAGAGGTCTCTTCGACGGCCTGTTGCAGTCACTGCTTCCTCGGCGTCTGTAAAACGTATTTAAACGTAAACGTATTTAAGTTTTTCTTTAATTTTCAGGAATAAATAAAAATCGCAAGGTGCTAGGTCGGGGCTATACGGCGGATGACCCAGTAATTCCTGATGTAGCCATGTAGTCGATAGTTTGTCTTGCGGTGTGCGACGAGGCGTTGTCGTGATGAAGGAGAATCCTACTGCGAGGTCGTTTCTCCCGAACTTTTTCCAAGACAAGTGGCAAACAATTGTTAGTGTACCACTCTGCAGTAACTGTTTTTTGATCCTCTAAAACAATTGTTGCGTAATGACCTGTCTTTTCGAAGAACGAGGCCACCATCTTTTTTCCCACGTTCGACCTCTCTTCACTTTAGTTGGCAACTCTTCGGTAGGAAACACCCACTGAGCTGACTGTCTTTTCGTTTCCGGATCATAACAATAAATCCAACTTTCGTCACCTGTAAGTACGTCGAATACCAACAGCGTTTAAGCCACCTCCGTCAAATTTTTGAACCATTTCACGGCGCCAATCAACACGGCGGAGTTTTTGGGCTTTGGTCAAATTATGGGATATCCACCGAGCACAAAGCTTCCTGACAGCTAAATGTTCATGGAGGATTTTGTGGACTTGACTCATATCGATCCCTAAGCTTGTCTGAATCTGCTGATAGGTCACTCTTTTATCAGTCTCTATCATACGTCGCACAACACTGATGTTATCTTTAGTCGTCACCGTAGAAGGCCGTCCTACACGCAGATCATCGGTGCGATTAGTGCGACCACGTTTAAACTCATTAAACCAGTTGTAAACAGTGGCACAAGATGGGGCTTCTTCGTGAAAGGCCAATCGAAGTTTATCATAACTTTCTTGTTGACTTAAATGACATCGAAAGTCATAAAAAATCATTGCACGAAAATTTTCTCGCGTTAAATTCATGCTGACGTGACACAGCCAATTTTCAATTTACCGCTAAAACGTAAAACAAATGACAAAAGAAAAAAATCCTCAACAATATAACAAAGAGTTCCATTTTCAAAATTCGAACTTACTTTTTTATTATATTGTTTGCAAGTGGCCAGTTCTAAAAACTTTTAGAGAAATATTTCTGTACCCTCGTACAGAAATATTTCTCTACCTTTATAGGAGCGCCTTTCATAGCCCAGGGGATATTGAGGCACGGCAACGAAGGCATTGTGGTATCTACGATCGAGCATGTATCGCGCACGCATGCAGTAAGTCGGTAGCATTTACATTTTTTTATTATTATATATTTTTTTATTCGTAGAAATATCTCAAGTTGTTTATTCGACCTCGAAAAAAGACTCACTTTGCTGATACTTTCCCGATCCGAACGGATCCGAATCCGGTCCCACACTTTGCAGATCCGAACGGTATGGTAAACGGTAATGTTTTTTTATATTATAGGGGGCAAAGCAGCAGATGTTTAGGGACTACCGCCGCCCATAGACATCCGCAAAACTAGGTGTCTTGCAGACGCGTTGCCTGCCTTCAAGAAATAGGAATGCCCCTTTTTTGAAGATCCCTAAGTCGTATCGGATCGGAAATACCGAGACAGACAGCTGGTTCCATAGTATGTGCATACAAATTTGTGAACTATGTATACCTTCTGCTTAGTCCTCATCGCTATTGTCGCCTTATTTCGGCCGGGAGCTCGGGACTTAATAGAGTACCTACCATTTATCAGACCACAGATCTCTCAGCCAACAGAAATGCCAACAATGAGTCACTGACGTCGGTGTAATATCGTAAATTAACCAGAAGTAAGTATAACAATCCCGACAACATTCCGCTTACGGTATTTCGTCAAATATTACTCATGACTATGACTGCGAATGACATTCCTACCTACTGTCGATCGAAATTCAGACAAATTGTAACCTCTAGCTACATTGTGGGTATTATGAGAGGAATCTAGAAATATGGTCACACTTATTAACTCGGAAAGGGATCGGCACCGTGTCGTCTTCGCTTTACGAAGCGAGGCGATTACGTTACGGTTCCCATTAGTGTGCGTTGCAGTATGAAGTTTCATTCAAAGATTACTGACCGGCTCGAGGTGATACGGTTACGATCTTTTTACGAGTTGATAAGTGTGCGGTGACCATTAGAAAAGAAACTCAGTGAGTGAGACAAAATCAAGAGCAGATTCAAAAGGTGTCTATAAAGGCCCTGTATTTAAGTCCCTTTCGGTACGACCGTGCAGTCAGCAGACGGCTCAAGCGGAAGATCGTCGCTGACAGTTATACCAGCAAATGCCGAGCTTGAGACCGATTTTCCATTTAGAATTCTATTTTTGTGGCTCTTCTGATGGCACAAAAAGCAGCCCCCACGGTCAACTTGTTTCACTCAAGGACCAAGGTGCTAGGATACGCTCCAGGCTACTGACAAGGCTGAAAAGCGACCACATAGCTGTCAACTTACAATAGTCTTGTAAACGACGGGTGCCAACACGATACAGACTACAGCTGCAATTTTTTTTATATACCTACAGGGTTAGTTTTTAGTCACCGGCCAAATTCAAATCAGATTTGATTCAGAATCGAAAATAAATACCGTGTGGGTAACATATTACATAACTGATCGCTGCCGCCGCGCGCAGCGCGTGGCTAGATACGAAACAATCAGCTGTTGAGGTTAACATTCTCTTCGGGTGCTAATGCGCGTAGGTATATTTACGGACCGTTTCAAATCGATGTTTATGTAACAAAATATTACAAATAAGACTACAAAATTAAAACACACCCTTGAAATGGTGTTTATTTCCTTATTTTTAAATATGGCCAGTGACCAAAAACTAACCCTGTATATCTAAGGGAGCTAACGAGCAATCGGAGCTATTTTCACGACTACCGGCGCCCAAAGATATCCGCACAGAGGTTATACAGATGCGTTACCCTCCTTCCTCCTCCTCCCTCCATGTGCCACCGGCTACTTACACACCGCACGAAACGCGACGGCACAGCTTTCACTTTACGCCGGTTTCATATGAGCTAGAGGTGTCTAATGTAATAGTAACTTATACTACGATCGAACGAAAGTTAAACGTCACAGCTCGATGTGCTCCGCTTTGGTACAGCAAGGGCGTGTCCAGAGAAAAACTTGTGGGAGCGATAAATGTGTTTTAGTAATTATCTAGTTTATTGGTTACATAATGTTGTAGCGGGGCCGCATTATTGTGAGTTTTGAAACGCGTCTACTACTTCATAAGGAACTGATTGACCCAATCCTTATGTAATAACAATTTGAAATAATTCAAAGCGATGCTCTAATGATATGCGGTTGCGTTTCAACTACATAATGCGTGAACAAATATAGTATAATTTCTTCAATAAACGTATTATTATACAATTTACATAATGTATGTGCCTAAGTGTATAACTGACATTGTAGATTTCCCCAGAAGATGAAGAAACGTACACTAAAACTACCAGATTGGTTTTGTCGATTGTTAATTAAAATCAATAAAAAGAACTGTAATGATTTATAGGTTCCTATTCAGGTCCGGTTAATTTAGGCTTCACAGATCCCTGTTAAAAGTAAGTACCTACTTAAAATTATTTCAAAAAGGTATATTATTGTCGTGCATCGATCATGAGCTTTACAAATACTATATATAGCCTAGCGTAGTACTAGTAAAAAACTGTCCAAAGTGGATTGAGTACCACAAGATATCTGAATAAAATATGTATGTCATACACAATTTTCCCAGTGCTACAAGAATGTTCTTTTTTAGGTTTTTCCTACGGTTTTAACTTGATTTAGTAATTAAATTTATATATCTGAGATGTGGTACGTAAGCATTCCCTGAGATAATATCTGAGACGTAGTACAACGCTGCATTGCGTACGAATCGGGCCGATGACCGAGGAGGTACCTCTCCATTATACGATATTGGCAGCTGTGCTGTCGCTTTTTGTGCGATGTGTAAGTATCCAGTGGCCCATGGAGGAGGGAAGAGGAAGGAGGGCAACGCATGTCTAGGGGCATCGGTGGTCATAATAATGGCTTCGGCTGCTTTTTTGCACTCCTATACTATAAAAAACTCTAACTTAATAACAGCCTAACTTGGTGTAGCGTAAGGAGAAGATTGTGACTTGCGAGAGGACCTATGTCTGTCCTGTAACAGAACCTATATTATGAGTCCCGTATATCTTCAGCGTGCGTGCGCGCACACTTGTGGACTTATAGGTCTACCTTAGGGCTATTTTTAAAACAACGGCCAGGTCAACCTTTATTCTACGACTTTTCATAATTTGTAATTTTATTTTTCGTACAAAAATAAATTTGAATTAAAATTTTGGTCCGAGCGTTATAACTTATAAGTGCATCGCGTACCTACGCATGTGAAGGTCCACAAACCCGTGCACATCTGTCCAGATGCGCAGGCCGCGCGGGTCTTACAAATGTCACCACAGTAGCTAGGTACATTATAAACTTAAAAAATTATTTAAAATTAATTTATTGATAAAGTCGTAGGGCAAATATTGTTGTAAAAAATGCTAGATCTATATCTGAGAGCTTGTTGCTGTTTTACAAAGTACCCTCTATACTGCGTAGTTGCCTTGTTTTCCGCCTGCCGGAAGGTTCTGCCGCCTCCGCCGGCATTCGGCTAGGAAATGATGACGTTATAATACCTATAGTTAAATTATAGCTAGTAGTTTACTCGGTATCACTTAATATCTTGTCCAGCTATTTGCTCCCCATAGGCTTTAGTACAATTTATCGTGAATTTCGTGAACCATACGAAGCAAATCAAAAATAAGTAGGTGGGTACTTTAAGGTAATACTAAAAACTTGACCTAAAAATTATAAAACCAAGAGCACAATTTCGTACGTGCATTTTGTTCATGATTACCTAGGTATACGTAAACACGATCTTCCTGTAGGTCTTTGTTGATACCTAGATAGTTATACAGTAAATATATTATTATACTTATATCACAAAAAATATGATATCGTTACTTTAACGCTAAATTGCGTCAAGTCGTAGGTACCTATACAGCAAAGGCGGGCCCCAGCTTGAAGACCTGGGATCGAGAAGGGGCCCTTTTACGGGTACAAAAATTATCTTATTGCCCTTATACCTTACGGGGTCCGAGGCTACAGCCTTTAAGCCCCCGGGGCCCCGCGTGAATCCGGCGTTGGGCTACAGACCATCAATGAAAATCCTCTAAAATATAGATATCTCCTAGATCTAGACTAGAGCACTAAATAAAACTAATAGACCATTACAGTGAGTCACTGGTGTTTTCACTATCTCTTTTATCGATTGTACACGGCTATTAATATTCGACTCGAGTCAACAACGTAAGGTTGCACATCTGTTACGCGTAATATCGGCACGTGTTCTGTATTCGATCGACAGGTTTAGGGATCAAATTGATTCTATCGATAAATAGATGGTATAAATTTTATTAACCTCAATAATACTAGGGATTGAAGGCTGTTTAGAAGGGAAGGAACTCCTTTTCTGCCTGCTTAGGTACGTCTTTTCTGAATCAGCAGTCAGGAAATTCTGAAAACTTTTGTGTTTATATTCAGATATTTTTGTAACACTAGCTAAAAATTTTTTATAACAATTTAAGAGAGAAATAGAATACGCAGTAACAGTCAGTAGGGGACACAGAGATCATTAACATAATACTTAGTTCAAGTACCATATTATGACAATTTTTTTATGGTATAGGGGGACAAACAAGCAGTCAGAGCCATTTTCATGACTATCGATGCTATAGACATCCGCTACAGGTTATACAGAAGTGCTGCCCTCCTTTCTCGTCCCACCTCCATAGGCCACCGGCTACTTACACACCGCACGAAACACGACAGCACAGCTGTCATTTTACGCCGGTCTCGTGTAAGCGAGAGGTACCACCCAGGTCGTGCCGACCCAATTCGGCTTCATGCAAGCATGCAGTGTGACACTACCTCTTACAAACAAAACAATTCTTAAATTGCTTTCATAAAACCTACTAGCATCAAAAGCCTCTTCCACCATAACAGCCTAAAGCTTGCCCTTAAAAGAGGCAGTCCAAAAGGGTAGTAAGAACCTTATGCATTGAAACCGAATTGGCATGACCGGGGCAGTATGTCTCGCTGACACGACACCGCCGTAGAGTGAC
>LUGF01045721.1:63204-75172 GCA_001625245.1 Calycopis cecrops
GCCGACGTAGTACAGATGCACCCCTTTGCCTATATGGCGTCTAGTGTTCTCTATCGTCGAGTTCCTATTGACGTTGCTGAGCTGTCCGAGGCAAAACCTGTCGCTGTTGTTCGACGGATCCGTGAAACCGTCCACGACGACCGAATGAGAGTTGCAGTGGAACACCTCGCCCACGCGGCAGTTCAGCTCGTAGTACGCGACGGAAGCCCAGTACAGAGGTTCTTGGTAGGAGACGGGGGCCACTTCTCCTGGTGGTTCCGTGTCGTCCGAGGGCGGGGAGTACGCGGGCGGCGGTGTGTCCGGCAACTCGGAGCTCGCTGAAGGCGGGAAACCGGACCCGGAGTACGAGACGTTATGCGGCATGGCCGGTTCCGTGGTCCTTTGAAATGGCAGCAGAGAATGGCCGGGGGCGAACTCCGAGTGGCGTGGCACTAGCACGGGGGGCAGCACGGGACTCTCCACCCGCTTGTAGTGGTAAGGGTTTATGCATACCTCCTTCTGCTTGGCGCTGAACGGGAACTGGCATATCTCGAGCGGCTTGAGCTCATGGTGACTCTGCAGATCCGGCCACCGCCACACTCGACAGTAGATCACGTGAGGTAGGCCTTTACGATGTGATACCTGCAATACACATTCATATTTATGTCAGTATTTCTTCAAACTCTGTGTGACTCATATCTCAAATAATGAATAATTAATATTATAAATGCGAAAGTTTGTTTGTTTCTGTGTTTGTTACTCCTACACGCAAAAATTGCTGAACCGATTTTCATGAAATTTGGCACACACATAAAGAGTAACATAGATTAACACATAGAATAGTTTTTATCCCGAAAAAAAAATTCCTATGGGATGCCATGGGATGATTTTCCACGGCATCGAAATTTGTACGAGTTAAACCGCGGGGCTCAGCTAGTGAATAATAAAAAAACGTTCGAAAAAACGATCCAAATCAGAGAGGTGTAAGAGGCATGTCTAAGATTACATCAAGTTTATGACTAATATTGATAGAATATTCAATACCTATTAAGGATAAAAACAAAACTATTTTTTTATAGTATCAGGGGGATAAAGCAGTGGGTTCCTCTTAATGACTATCAAAATCCACAAACATCTACACCATTATGATGTAGTCATGTTGCTCTTCTTTCCTCCTCCCCTCCAACACACCACCGGATACTCACAAGCCATAGTTGTCACTTTGCAGCATTGTAATGATATTATGAGGTATCTTCCCGGTATCTCGGGTCCAATTTGGCCGCAATGCTGCAGCATTACAGCATTAGTGCATGCAAAGCGGACTTCAAAGAATGTTGAGTATTATGTACTTTTTATAAACTTAAGTAGATACCACATTTATACTTCTTTTTAAACTATTGATGCTTCTAGGGGATATATTATGCTTTGCAGATAATTCAGTTAATCAGTACCTCGAAAAAAAAATAATAAAACTACTTCCTAAAGAAAGAAAGCTCGAGACTTGAAGAATCAACAAAATAAGGTAAAACTACAACCTGTTGACTTATCTGACTATGACTCATTTTACTAGAAATGATATGTAATATGAATCATGGGTCCGATTAAATACTCGATTCATCAAAATTCTCCAAACAAATAAGCGAATACAATAATATTTGAATAAATTATTGGTCATCAGCTTGTTTTTGCTAAATAAGTAGTTGCATAACCTGATAGCAAGTGACTTGTTATAGTGGGAGCCCTGGCTGCAAAAATGCTACATTAATTACAATCCAATTTTTATATACATTTATGCCCCTTCAGTTTATGTGTTCGGATGAGTTCCAAATTAAAATTAGAATCTTAGACCTTCTGTATTATAAAGCAGAAGAGAAAGTTGAGTAGAAAGAGGCCCAGTGACACCTGGACATGCAAATATGTTGTCTTCCTTCACCCCATACTCTCTATGTACAGCTGGTTACTCATTAACTGCATGAAACAACATTATAGCCTTCATCTATAAGGTGGCATCATATGAGCGAGAGGTACTACATTACATTGCATTTCTTAGTACCTCTTACTAAAATCTTACCTGCAGTCTGCCATCAAGCGAGCGTGGTATGGTGACACATTTAGAAGGAGTGCCTGGACAGGATAGAGCTCTTTCCAACTCTTCAATTGCACCTTTCCTCTTTTTGAGCTTTTTCACCAAACTGTCTACAGCTTTCTCAGCCCATTTCTCCTCTTCATCACCCTGGAAATCATAATACAAACATTGGCAATCTAACAAATAAATAAAGTTGGGATATAAAGTAGTGTCTGTTTGTAATATTAAAATAAGCTATTTTTACTACATACATAATATGTATGTATGTACAAATGGCACATATACAAAAATAATAGCTGTAGTTTTTGTCTGACTGTTTGTTCAGGTTATTCTCTGAAGCGGCCGGACTGATTTAGATAGGAGTTTCATTGGCATTGTCTTGATGTCAAAAGAGTAACTTAGGCTATCCTATTTATTATTATATTTCCATGCAGGCGAAGTTTCTGGCACTTTTATATTATAATTCAGATCAAAATTTGATCTGGAATTATTTAAAAAAAAGCATTCAGTCTTCGAATACAGTTTGACTGTATATATTTAGTTTTTATGTTAATAAAGCTTTATTGACATAAAAACTAAAAATGTTTGAAATGCCTTTATGGTTACATTAGTTTAAGAATTGTGTGCTTGCTTGCTTAAGTGTGTGTTTCATTTTATTCAAATAAAATAGTAAAATGTAATATAAATTATGCATGCATGTAAAAAATATTAGCTGTCAACATATCTTCTCCATATAATAATTTTCAACTGTACCAAATTTCAAATTCCCCCACTCACACAAGTCTAAAAAAAAGTATGGTTTCTTCCCATTTAATTAAATTAAATAATACACATACCACAACACACATAATGCTTAAATCTAAAGAAATTTTAATACCTTCTAATAATTCCATTGTCACATAATCACATATTTAGTTTTTGTTTACAAAGAAGTTTTAATAAATACACTATCCAACAATAAGTTATATATACTTCGGGGTATTACACCCCAAAGTTATGCTGTACTTGGGACCCAGCAGTAACAGCGTAAGCCAAATTTGTGTGAGTAAGGGTAGCGAAAGTTGAGGTATTACTGTATTCAAAATCATCGAAATTTCCTTTTTTTTTTGTAATTTAGTTTTCGGTGACGACCAGTAAACACCTTCCCATTGTTAGAAGAGGTAGAATTATATTTAGCTACAGTATTGTAACAATTCTTTACTAAATTGTGTAGTTTTCTTACAATCTAAGATCATATAAATATGCACTTACGCCTCTTATTTAAACATTGTCACCTAACTACTGTCTTTATAAAATCTACATATTTGTCTGCTAATAAATATAATAATTAATGTTGCCTACCCAGAATCCTTTCATTTTGTATAAAAAAATATATATGTGAATTGATGTATTTTGTACTTATACCAATGAACAATAACTAATAGTTTCTATCATCATGACAACAGCAATTACAAATTACAACAAAATACCCTCAGGCAGTCCACATACAATCAATGTGTATTTGCTTGTTGCTTCAGAATTTGTGAGTTGTTGCTATTTATGATATTCTGGCCATGGCTGGGAGGGATTATATTGTCGACTTACTGCAAGAACTCATTAACTGTTCTTGCAGTAAGTTCCATATATCTCATGGCAATATAATGCAGCAATGCTATTTTAAAAAATAAAATAATAACAGAATGGCATATTAAAGTTGTATAAAGATAAAGTTTAGATTCAATAAAATTATTTATGAATAAACTTAGTCTGTTTGTACAACTACCTATTATATATTAAGAGTGGGTAATTCAATCCTTGTTATGAGTAAATCCTAGAGGAATACTAGACAATGATGAATAACATATGATATAGAAGATCTATCTAATACTATTACATTTTGATAACCTTCACAATGAATAATACTCTAAAACTGCAACATAAAATGCTTAAGTGTTCAGAAGACGGACTAATAATATAGAGCAGTATCCATTACGGCTCATTTCAATATTCCAGGATACATTGAAATATTAGAGATAAAAATTCTACATATTTTGACTGACACATCACAGCCACTTTTTAAGCTTATTGAAACTTGTGTGTTTTGCAGGTTTATGGAAATTGGGCTTCAAACTAAAATTAGTTTTATAATTTTAAATGTGTTTATTATTATGACCATAATCTATACAATGTGCGCTGCCAAAAAAAATTAACTATCGATACGAAGTAGGTATTTCATTAAGTTTATTACATTATAAAATAGTTATGATTAATGAATTGATTTCATTTACATATGAAACGGCACATATCATAAACGTAATTAATTTATTTCTAGATTTACCGAGGAAAAGTTTAATAGGAATTTTATTTATTTAATTGGAATAAGTTCGTGCCGAACTATAACTTTTTGCATCATTAATAAAGTAAAAAAAATAGCAATAAATACGTACCTAACTAACAAAAATTGCAATTAATAATGAAATGTACTTACTTGTTTCCAACCAAGTAATTTCTTTACAGCTGGGCTTGTAAATGAAAATAAACTATTTAGGCTTGACATAGGCCCACTGCTTGAGGATTCACCATCGTCTGTATCCATGGTGGAAATTGTATACAAAACTACGATGAGTCACTGTGTAGTATATGAGCGCTTGTTTCGCTAACGATTACACCATGGAAACGTACAATTTGCCATCGATTACAACTTATTCACTTGGTATTTCCCATAAATCTACCAATTACATTCACGAAACGGTCGAATATCACAAAATAGCGATTAACGTGACACTTGAATAATGTTGCCCGTACAAGCTGCCAGTTGCTACCAAAGAGATGAAATAATAATTTATGATAATTACTACATTAAAGCATGGCTACACGGGATGGATAGACTGACAGTTGACGGCCACTGAATTATCCCGTCCGTGTAGCCGAACAATGGAGAAGTTTTTGGACTGGAAGGTCTTGAACGTGACAGTCCGGATACACGGGACGGATGGAGTGACAGTTCACAGGCACCTCTGCTACCGAACCTGTCCTGGCCGCTCAAGTTGCGATATCTTAGATTAAAACATACAAGGGTTAAAGTCTTAAAACTACACATTTTGAATATGAGAATACAAAAAAACTGCACACCTCTAGAATATTTGACAAGATTTTGAAAACCATCTTATATTATACTTTCGCGTATAAGGAACTAGTAAAAATATCTTATATTTATTTTGATAAGTTTTTCTTATTAAAAACCACTTTAAAAATGTATTATTATATATCCCGCCAATACACTAATTTTAGCCATGAGTCATGACACACCGATGACGTAGATAGGTAGTAAACAAACCTCAAACATTTGGATTGGTTAGCGTCGATCTTAGATTTTTAACTTAAAAACTGTGATTTATCTAAAAAAAGAACTTTAATAAAAACTGCAGATAAACTTTTGTTCGTGTTTCATAAGATGCCAAACAACGTCGCAAGTAGTTACTTTAGGTAGGTTTTTACTATCTGCTTTCTGATTATGAATGAAATTTATGAAGTGAAATATTGGTCTATTATAAATAGGTAGTATAAATAGGTCTATCATAAACGAATTTCTATCTTGGGAAATGATTCTAAAACAGATTTATTATATGTATTTAAGCAGAATCCGGAACGTTTCGTGTCACGTGACAAATCTAAAAATAAAAGTATTTTATTTTTGTATTTTTTAAATAAATCAATAAATATTATAAGGTGAAGATACTACAAAATGGTTTATAAATTTATAATTTATGAGGTTGATAACAAATAATGCTTACTTTTTCACACTGTCAAATAGCCTATTGTTATAAAAAATGTTTGAAAATTGATGCATAAGGGCATACAGAAAATGCGTGTATATCTTGGATAATAATGTATATTTTAAGAATCCGAAGGCATAGAAAAACTGCACATTTACCAAAAAAACTGCACAGCCATCAAATTTTTGCTCGTAATCTCTTTGAATAAAAACAGAAATATCAACTTCTAGAATCTATTTATGGCTTGGCCACACATGACTTGTGATCTGCAACGGTCACAAGTTATGGTTACTATGGACTCAGTCATCAAGTACCGACAGAAGTAGTTCGTTTTTCGACAAAATAAAGAAAATATATTTTTAGATTTAGTGGGTTTGTGATTTTTGTCTTCGGACAGAAATTGAATGTTCCCTTTAATTTTACTTTACTGATATATTAATGATCATCTTCTCATAATTTATTGCCATATACAAAACAATTAGTAGAAGTTACAAATTCATTGAATAGACCAGAAATTTCTCGAATTTTGTACTGTCAGTGTCCGTTCATTCATAAATTGGAACTTGCACTTTATTTCTGGATTGCTAGAAACTGTGAGACGAACAAAGAGAAGAAATTTTTCATAGTTTAATTAATTAGTATAAAGTGACAAATCATCGCATTGAATAAATTCCTATACTACAAGAAAACAGTTGTTAACATGGACCAGGTAAGGTTATGCCGACTTTCTTAAATGTTTTACGATGCGAACTATACCAAGTTACAAAAGTAAGTACTATGTTTAACAATTTTTAGGTTAACCAATTAAAAGAAAAGGGGAACGCTGCTCTGTCTTCTGGTAAATACGACGAAGCTATTAAATATTATACTAGCGCTATCGAATTGGACCCTGAGAACCACGTTTTGTACAGTAATCGTTCGGCTGCTTATGCAAAAGCTTCAAAATATTTATTGGCCTTAAACGATGCCGAAAAAACTGTATCTTTGAATCCTCTTTGGAGTAAAGGTTATTCCAGAAAAGGTAGCGCATTAGCTTTCTTAGAAAAATTTGATGAAGCAAAGGCTACATATGAAAAGGGCTTAGAAATCGATCCAACTAATTCCCAATTAGCAGCTGGATTAGCAGAAGTTATAAAACAAGCTGAAGCCGTTAACTTTAGAACAGAACAGATCATGGAGAAACTTAGAGCAAACCCTATGACAAGAGAGTGGCTGAAGGATCCAGAATATGTTAAGTTGGTTAAAGTATGTAAATTTTATTTTTAATTAAATTTCAATTCATTATGCATTAAAAACTATGCAGTAAAGTAAAATAGGTTAACTTCATAATGGTCAATTCTATATAATATAGAAGTCTGCACAAATTTGATTAGTTAACATTAAAACCCATATACATATAAACTCTATAAACCATTCTTTATTGCAAAGAAATGTGTTTATATTCAGATAATAATAATTCATTATTGCTTTCACTGTTTATGCTCTCTCATTAGGTTTATAATACACTTTGAGGCTATGAAACTTCTAAGTCCTAAATCTTACACAGCATTCAGCAATGCTTTTGTTATTCTTGGTGTGGTTGCCCTGACCACATGCATCACACATATTATATGCTTATTTTTCTTGGAAGTGGTGGTCTTGAACCAAACACACTATGCAGCATTTGGTTGTGGGGATGTAAATGGACATTGGTAGTCATAAAAAGGCTCAAACTTTACAAAGATCCTTTTATTCTAAAAGAAAGAAAGAAAGAAAAGTTTTTATTCAAAATAGAATTACAACACCTTTGAGTTGTCTTGTATTTCATTTTTTTTAGTTACTTATAGGTATTAAATTAATATATAAATATTTGTAAGAGCTATTGTTGCAATGCAGAAAATAGATCTATCACATGATAGTCTGTAAAGTAATGGCTATGCTATTCTGTTTCATTGTATTTGTAAATATCCAATGGTGGCCAATTAGGAGGAACGGGAGGAGGGCAATGCTTAAAATATGGGGATGTCAATTGGCATTGTTAGTCATCAAATAGTTCAGATTTCTTGTTTGCTCCCTATGATATCCTGCTAGTACTAAATCTGTAGTATCATGCTGAGGATACCTCCTTTCTTGTGAAAATATTCAGTACTAATATATGTATTGGAAGTGGAAGCCCTAGAGAGTGAGAGAGTGCAAAACAGCTGTAAGCCAGTAATATATTTTCTTGATGACATTGCCGAGTCAATAACTTGTAAAATGTCTCGGAGAGTTGCAAGAGTTGATTAATAGTAGTTGCTCAGACATATAATAATAAATTTAATTAATATAAACTTTTAATAATTTGCTCCTGATTAAAAATTCATATAGCTGCTACTACTGCTCTACCCAGTCTGAGCCACAACCCACGTTCAAAACACATTCATGACACAACTCTCAGAGGCATTTTATGAGCTATCGACTAAGAGGACATGATTTACTATAATTTGTACTTGGTTCATGGAGCATAACCACAGTACCTACACATGTATTTATATGATTGTCATTCTTCTCTAGAGAAAAATAGACTCAAAAATGTAATTTCCTACTTAATCAATTTCTTAAAATTTTCCTTACAGAATTTTCATCCAAATGACTTTAGATTAACTCCAGATTTTCTTTTGCAAGATGATAGAATTGTGCCTACAGTAAAGTATTTATGGAATGAAGAATTTGGTTTAGATTCACCAATGGATGTTGACCCACCCACACCACAAAGTAAACCACAATCAGAGCCCAAGAAAGAGGAGCCACCTAAACCAAAATATGAAGATCTACCAGAAAGTCGTAAACTAGCTTTACAAGAAAAGGACTTAGGCAATGAATGTTACAAGAAGAAAGATTTTGAAAATGCCCTTATTCATTACCACAAGGCAATAGAACATGATTCAAATGATATCACTTTCTATACTAATGTAGCAGCTGTTTATTTTGAACAAAAGGAATATGAAAAATGTATTAAGGAGTGTGAGAAAGCAATAGAAATTGGAAGAGAGAACCGAGCTGATTTTAAACTCATAGCAAAAGCGTTCTCAAGAATTGGTATGATTTTTTTTATAACATTATATATAGTTTGTTTATCTTGTTTTTAGTATGATTTCTAGGATTATCATTATCATCATCATCATCATCAGCCTATTGCAGTGCACTGTTTGACATTCCCCCTAGTAGGTTGTGCTGGTTAATTTAGTTATAGTGCAGCATTACACTACATCTTACTAAGTGGTTCTTTGAAAGTTATAATTGCAAATTTTCTCAGAAGAAGGAATAATATAATGTATTATATATTTTCTTATAGGTAATGCCTATAGAAAAATGGAACAATGGAAACTTGCAAAGACATATTACGAAAAGTCAATGTCAGAACATCGTACACCAGAAATTAAAACACTGCTGAGTGAAGTTGAGAAGAAGATAGTAGAAGAAGAGAGGAAGGCGTACATTGATCCTGTAAAGGCTGAACAAGAGAAGGAGCTTGGAAATGATTACTTCAAAAAAGGTAATGTCAAAATCTTGTTGTACTTTAAGTGATAATTGAGTATTAATTAATAAAATATTTGTCGAATATGTATAAAGTATAGTAAACAGAGTTTTGTTTTGGCAGGTGATTATAGCACAGCTGTGAAACACTACAGTGAAGCAATTAAACGTAACCCTGATGACCCTAAATTGTATTCAAATCGAGCTGCGTGTTACACTAAGTTGGCTGCCTTCGACCTTGGCCTCCGTGACTGCGATCAGTGCTGCAAGCTAGACCCCAAGTTTATTAAGGGTTGGATCCGAAAGGGCAAGATTCTTCAAGTAAGTTATTTTCATAAGTCTTGTACATGATATCATTATGTTAGACATGGTCCATGTCCTCTGTTGGAAACAATTAAAAAATAATATTTGTTCAATCATAATAAAATGAAAATTTATTTATTCAAAATAGAATGATAAAAATTACTTTTTGAACATCAACAAATATAGCTACTACCAGTTTTTTCTTTATATCCTCCACTCAAATGGGCCACCACAAACTTCCAGACTGCAGTGGAGTTTGCGACAGTATAATGTGATTGAGACTCACTGGCCCATTTTGGTTGCGATGCTGTGTTTTTATGGTATACAAACAAATCATAGCCATTTTCATGACTACTAATGCCCATAGACATCCGCATAGAGGCTATACAGATGTCCTGCACTCCTTTCTCCTCCCACCTCCATGGGCCACTGGCTACTAACACACCACACGAACGGCGACAGCACAACAATCATTTTGCGCTAGTCTCGTATAAACGTGAGAGGTACCTCCCCGGTCTTGCCGGCCCAATTCGGCTGCATGCAAGCATGCAGTGTGTCACTCCTCATACCAAAGTGTGTCTCACTATCTTTTCTAACTGCGCTAGTTTTGTTTTGTAAGCTATTTTTTTGGATGCTTTACATTTTATTGTAACAATTTATCAGAGATGTTCCGACTATCCGGCTTCTTACTTTTTAGGTATTTCTTCATAAAATATATGCAGATTGCAGACTGAATTACATTGAACAAAAATTTTGATTCATTAATAATTTCTATAATTATTAAAGATAAAAATATAATAATAAATATGTGAACAATGATCGGTTTGGCCGATTAATCGGCCTAAGTAATAGTCGGCACATCTCTACAATTAATGTTAACTGACCAATAATAAAGTATAACCAAGAGAAATATTAATAGCATGTGGTGTTTTAGGGCATGCAACAGCCATCAAAAGCGTTGACTACATATCAGAAGGCTTTAGAGTTGGATCCCAGCAATGCAGAGGCGCTTGAAGGTTACCGGGCTTGCTCGACTCAACTCAACTCAAATCCAGAAGAGGTAAGAATTATATAATGACGTCCTACACAAATTATGGCTATCTCTAAAGGAAGCACCTGCACAGGACATATTATATTGCACAAGTGTTTGGATAGATACAATTGCACTCTCTACTCCTTCATTCTCCTATTCCGATAGGACGGCTTCCCACACAACCGGAGTGAAATCAAGACGCAGGACCGATGGCTTAACGTGCTCTCCGAGGCAAGGGGCTGTAAGCACCGCCAACTCTTGACTAGAATTTGAAAAATCACAAAAAAAATCCAACTATAGTCTGCTTTTTAATTTGAGAGACTAAATTGACATACAATACAAATGTCAAATTTATAAGTAACTAGCTTCCACCCGCGGCTTCGCCCGCGTGGATTTCGGACTTCAAAAATTATTCAAAATTTTAACTTATTATGTTATTCAGATATGAAAGCTATATTAATGTAAAGTTTCATGAAAATCCGTCCAGTAGTTTCGGAGATTAGCCCGAACAAACGGACAAAAAGACAAACAAAAAAATTTAAAATCATAGAAAAGTGTTCTGTTTTATTATATACTAGTTGCGCTCCGCGGTTTCACCCGCGTAACTTTCGATCCCGTGGAAATATCGGGATGAAAAATAGATGTTGGCCGATTCTCAGACCTACTCAATATGCTCACAAAATTTCATGAGAATCGGTCAAGCCGTTTCGGAGGAGTATGGCAACGAAAACTGTGACACGAGAATTTTATATATTAGATGATACCAGCGTTTTTGTGTAGTGCTGACCTATTACACCGATTTCAATAAAACGTAAATTATTAATGACGATTTTTGAAAACATAATTAACATTTTCTTGTACTGCAACCATAAATTTACAACTATAAATTTATTAGGGACTACACTGGACGCCATTTTGTTAACGATATGTCGCAGGAAATGACGTTTAAATTAAAATTAAAGTACGAAACCTTTTTGGAGTTATCAATAAACACTTAATAAAATAGGCGTGTTACGGTTTTTCTTAATTTTTTAAACTATATACCATAATGATATTGTATTAATTCGCTTAATAGAACATATTCACGTTTCTGTGTAGCGTTGCTAGTTTTTTGTGATTCATAAATAGCGTTGTGCCCACGTTCGGAAAAACAATTATCGTTTTTTATAAGTTACCTTTATATAATTATTTTTCCGAACGTGGGCACAACGCTATTTATGAATCACAAAAAACTAGCAACATCGTTCCTGTCAATTTAGTCTCTCAAATTAAAAAACGGATTATAGTGTTATAAATGCGAAATTTGTTTGAATGTTC
>LUGF01045721.1:95187-108496 GCA_001625245.1 Calycopis cecrops
TCAGTACTAAAGTATAATTTATTTACTTTCTAACCGGACGAGACCGCTAGACTATTTGAAACATTAATAGATTCCTTAAAATTACGCATGTATTGATAATAATAATAATGTACAAAAGTAAATACTTTATAATTTTCATAATGTGTCTTTTCTTGTTAGCCATATTTGTACACTGATTGTTTATTCACACAATTTATTGTTTATAAGAAATCGAAAAAATAAATCAACGACAACAGCGAAACGGAGCGCACTTTCAGTGTCATATAAATTTAAACTTTATTTTCATTACTGTAGTACTTATTATCGAATTCTCGCGACTTCCGCGCGGATTCCAGCGAAGACTCGCGCAGTCGCGGGAATCCGCGCGGCTCGTTCGAGTTTCTCATGCAATAATAAGTATTATAGTAATTATATTATAAAGTTAAAATTCATATGACATGAAATACATATATTATGTACCTATACATCATATGTTATATAATATACATCTATGACCTAGACAGGATTCGAATCCGTGTGCACAGGCATATAGTTATGGCTAGCGGAATTACTAACCGTTCTAACGCACGAAACGATGTCACTTCACGGCTGTATTATGAGAGCGAGAGGTACTCCCCAGTACTTCCAGCCAGATTTGGCTGCAATGCAGCAATGGCACTAACTCTTACAAAAAAGGATTTACTTTCACGAACAAAACTGTTTTGTATGAACCCTTTGATTTTTTTGTACGACTACAACGAAAAATATTAATGAGTTGTGTCCTGTCCATTCTTTCTAAGGTCTATGAATAGCGATCATCAAAATAATTATTCTATAACCAAGCATCAAATACATTGTGCCAATAAATGACGTAAATTTAGCGCCATCTATGAAAAAAATTGGCGCATTTGATCTGCAACATCATATTAGTATGCGGATTTGCCGTATGTCCAAAGAGTGGCGCTCAATTATTGAATGTTTAAATTATATTTAGTGGGCGTGGCTTAAACTTCATTTTCCCAAGGTCATTGACAATATTCAGCGCCTTAAAGACCATCACGCTTCATTATGTCCTATTGAACTATTCTCTCTTAGTTCCTACCCTTGCGAACACCAATGGAGGTCGACGAATAAGTTACGGCCCTGGTCTGTAACCCGGCAGTCATTTACAAGTCCTGGGAAATACTTAACAATGCTTACCACCACTTATCGCTCTTCATTCGTTAATTATTCATACGAATTCTCGGAGAGCATTTGAATGCGCTCACACTATATACATAACGTCGCGAAGGTTATTCCGAACGATTTAGCAACTGCGAATAAAAAACAAAATCTTAAAAACATATGGAAATAGGACTTTTGTATTTACATTTTATTTATTTTAATAAATAAAAGGCAATTAAACAAGTCCATGATTACGATATCGTTTATGCTCTGAGATCTAAACTTATTTTTAGACTCAAAACAGGTTTTGTTCTAGTCTAATATTTAAGAATTTGACGTATACTTTTTTTATATATGTTATAATTCGGCCAACGAACAGTGAACCATTTTCATGACTACCAACGCCCTTAGTTATCCGCATAGAGTTTATACAGGTGCGTTGCCCTCCTTTATCCTCCCACCCTTGGGTCACCGGTTACACGCCGCATGAAACGCGAAAGCACAGCTGTCACTTTAAGCCAGTGTCGTGTAAGCAAGAGTTAGCTCCCCGGTCGGCCCAATTCGGCTACATGCATGCATGCAGCATGGCACTACCTCTTACTCGTTTCTTTTTCTATATCCTTTATCGGTGAATTTGACTTCGTAACGTCAAAATTGTGTACAAATCAGGAGTTATAAATTTTTCATTATATTAAATATTATATCATTCAATAAAATGTTCTACAACATAACATTGTAAAAGAAGCACACAGTAACTTAAACAAATATGGTAAGAGGTAATGCCACACTGCATGCTTGCATGCAGTCGAATTGGGCCGGCACGACCGGGGAGGTACCTCTCGCTTACATGAGACCGCCGTAAAGCGACAGCTGTGCTGTCGCTTTTCGTGCGGCGTGTAAGTAGCCCATGGAGGTGGGAGGAGAAAGGAGGGCAGCGCTTCTGTATAGCCTCTATGCGGATGTTTGTGGGCGTCGGTAGTCATGAAAATCGCTTCGAATTCTCGTTTGCCTTCCTATACCATAAAAAAATATACAGCACTTAAACATATTGAATGGTAATAAAATAATACATAAAACTGCATTTATTTGTTTACCTTCATGCTGAGTAATTTTTAGTTAGCGAAAGATATCGTATGTGGCTAATGGGTAAACCCTTCTTCTAAAACATACAATATCATTTTTTCCTTTACTTTTCCTTGTTGAACGTAAGGTTGTTCGAAATCCTTTGTTTTTATAAATTGTGATAAGAGCAATACCTTTTCTTAGAGAGTTAGTTTGAAATAATACAAAATATAACAATCTAAAAAGGAACATTCATAGAAATTTCAAAATTCCAATTTTCATCAACTTAGATGAGATTCGCAAATAGTGATCTATTTGTAAATTCGAAATTGTATTAGAGTCCATGAAGAAACTTAATTATAACAAAAAGCTCTAACCGACGTAAAACTTGGTCGGTGCCAAGACAAAGGCGGGCAGACTTCTCTGCTCAAGACCCACCGTGCAAATGAATATACCATTGGCATCGACTTCACGCATATCAGATTATTCTTAAATGTTTTCTTTAAACAATCCTACTAATGTTATAAATGCGAAAATTTTTATGTTTGTTTGTTTGTTACTCCTTCACGCAAAAATTGCTGAACCTTCTGGAACTGAACTGGTTCCCCTTCCTCTGGTAACTTGGATCAACACACAGGATACGTTTTATCCCGAAAAAATGTTCTTGTGGGATGCCATGGAATGTTTTTCTACTTTTTATCTCGATATTTTCACGGGGTCGAAATTTACGCGAAACAGCGGGGCGCAGCTAGTTTAGTTGTTTTTAATTTTTAGTCCAGTTTTGAAGTGGATTAGTTTTAAACTGTAGTGTTGGTAAGTCTGTAACACCAGCTCTATATTTTCGGATTCAAAAGTCCCTGTGGTATTGCCTGTTGTTAATATGCAGATGATCATTGCGTTTGTTTTTGTTTGTGTTTGCTATTGATAATTGATTTGAAAATGCACTAATGAGTTACGCACTAATCGATACGATTATTTTTAAAATCCAATCTAATCGTTAATTCGGCAGGTGCAGCCATGAGAATTGATTTCTGAAATCAGTGGCGTGGTCCTCTTCATGAACCACTCATTCACGTCAGCGCCAACATCATCTCTGCTACTGCGCGAGCTTCTGCCGACTCAAGAGTCGGGTCCGAGGGACCATAGGGTCTATGGCCATGATAAAATAGTTAAATTAGCTATTATAAACATTACCATATTGCATCTCTCCCATTGCGGGAGAGATTCTCTCGGTCTCCCTTTCGATCGAACCGAGTCCTCCGACGAGCACATAGCAATTCGATGAAGCTGTATTGGGCTCTTCGCTTTCACAGTAAAAGTTCAAGTAAAAAAAAATAACGCCGTCTGTCGCCCAATATAGAGAAACTGAACTAACGAATGCTATGACGCACTCGTGGTTTCTCTGACGAGGACGTAGCATTACCCTATTGTTACGCCACTGGAGTTTTTCAAACCCGTAACATTCTTTCGTTTAACATAGGCGTACTGTGATGGCCGAGACATAACTCAGTATAAGCGCATTGCATGTGGTTTTTCTGTAAGTAGGTACGATAAAAATAAAATTAAATATTGGGATAACATATTTCGTAAAACGCCAACTTTGAAAATCAGTTATTTCTAGTCCGTCTATTCCTTATCAATATGTATCATTTATGTCGTTTTCTAGGCCCCTACCGCCCCCTCTTGACCTTCAGCGCCACAAGGGGGCGTTATCGCTCACTTTAGGACATTATGACTTAAATTATTGTATCTGAGGGCGAAGATCTTCACTAATCCACCATCACCTAATAAACGAAGCCACGGTTGCATCCTCTGCGATAACGAAGCTACATCGTAAACCCGTTGAATATTTTTAGCTAATATCAACCATGAGTGTTTCCAATTCGATTTTAATTTAGTTGATAGTTTCTTCTCAATGATTGATAGGACCTTCAATTGACCGGTGAATTACTATTGTTTTTGAACACTTGTACAATATTGCCTGTGCATCGTACACACGACAAATACGCACGTACTCACACATAATAAATTCTTTTGATATTATAATATCTTCGTAGTGTGTGGTGATCATTGAGTTTAGTGTAGAGAGCGATATTGACAGATATGCGCTCAGATACAGATATCTTTCCGCGTCTGCATAGTATATACAACACTATGCAGAATAGGTTTTCATGACATGCAGATAACAATGCGATCTTATAAGGTAAAAAGCTTCCGTTATTGCCTTTGAGCTTGTCTACCGCTACTAAGTACTAACTTATATTTGTTGTCCTTTGTAAGTTGTCTTCATACAAATGAGTGTAACTCCGGAACGGCCGCAAACTTATGCTTGCCAACTTTAATAAGTTAAGTAGTCCCTCCTGTGGGTAATTTTTAATCATAGAATAATGGGGCAAATACCTACGGTATTAAAGAAAGTATATCCCATATCGGAAACATACAATATACCGTACGAAATGCCACAGCTGTCACTTTATGCCGATGTGGTGTAAGCGAGAGGTACTTCTTCGATTGTTCCGGCCCAATTCGGCGAAATGCCTGCATGCAGCATGGCCGCTCTTACTGATTCATTCTTATTGGTTGGTACGGAATTCTCGGTCAAATTCGGCTCGTACATGGTCGCTTTGGCTTAGCATTTTGTGAGTCATCGATCGATTAATTAATTCAATTACGCGCGTACGTTAAGCCCGATCACCTGATTCTTTCAGCACCCGATAAAGTGTTGATTATGTCACAATCGCTTTTATATTAACGTGACGTCATACGGTGACAGGATCATTTTTTTATTATAATGGGGGTAACGAGCAGCCGGAGCCATTTTCATGACTGCCGAAGCCCGTAGACATTCGCATAGAGTATATGCAGATTAGTTGCGTTTCTTATGGGCCAACGGGTACTTACACACCGCTCGAAACGCGATATCACTGCAGTTAGTAAGAAAAAGCGTCCAGTTGGCTTAACGCATATCACAATCGACTGAAAGCCGACTCCAATGACTTAGACACATCCTAAGAACCTATTGCATTTACGCACTGTCATCGGTCGTTGGTGAGTCTCTATTGGTGTGGGGGATCGCTCATGATCCGAATACTGACTAAACTCCGCGGATGCCATTGTCTGCCTATCTGAGGTGCCCCGGATCAGCAATAGGGCTCTTCGGCGACTGGCCAGTTCCCCGTAAAGGACCGCACTTTTTCAAAATAGTGGGGCCCATAGGATAACCTAGATCAGCCCCTTACGACGTCAGGGTCCTAGGCCTACTCTTCCACTATGGTAATTGATAGTTGCTTCGAAGTGATCAGTGTGAAGTGACTGTTCTCTTCATTGATCGAAATCGATCGAAAAAGTGATCGAAGCTAAGGACTCTTCAATATGAAATGAAAATAGTTTGAAATAATATTATTGGCTCGCAGGTTTAGGTTAGATAATACTTTCGAAAACTACACGCAACAGTCACGCATTATATTACGAGTTACTGTTCGTAGGACGCCTTATGTTATATAAAGTTATATTGTACGTGGTGGTGTAACGTGGCCGATTTCCGATGAGCGAAGCGGAATAACAATGTTATAGTTCGGTCGCGGAGTAGAAAGAACTCCGTACCTTGACCTATTATTACTGTCCCTTTCTTTTTCAAGTTATATAATGTGTCTTACTCACGCTTTATGGTATGTGTGAACGAGACACAATAAAACACGGAAACGAGATTGGCATAATAGTGACCTATATATTATATAGTGACCTAACGAACGAAATTCTTTCTACTCCGCGACCGGGCTTTAGTGAAGAAAAATCGCGATTTTTGGACTTAAATGCATTTCTTACCGCAATGCGGATAACGCAAGCGCCATTTCTGTATTTTACTGTTTAAAGTGTGTGCCCACTATAACATTTATTAATGATTAATACGCCGTGTCCGGGAAGGAATAGTAAAACATAATTAAAAGTAAACTAACAAATAATATATCCTACTAATATTATAAATGCGAAAGTTTCTATGTTTGTTACTCTTTCACACAAAAACTGCTGAACGGATTTTCATGAAACTTTACAGTAATATAGCTTTCATATCATAATAACATAATAAGTTAAAATTTATAGGGATTTTTGAAGTCCGAAATCCACGCGGGCGAAGCCGCGGGCAGAAGCTAGTTTTAATATAAGATAGTAATAGTAATGTGAAATTGTTTTGTCGTATCTGTAGGAAACGGAAAACAGGAACTTGATTGCTCTGGGCTGATACTAGGCATTGTGTCGTAAATAGCCCAGTTTGTTCAAGTGATAAGAACTTGCAATTATAACAATATCTCGCGGTCGTCAACCGCAGATTATAAATATTCTAAGCTAGCCCTTACTCCTTGGGTCTCTCTATGGGTCGTTTCGTCACCAACTATTAGCATCTTCAGTTTCAATTGAAGAATCTGTTATCAGTTGATGATGTTCCTGGATTCCTGTATCCTGTCCTCCTGATTCTGTATCCACTTGTTTGGACTTCAATCGTTCACAGGCAGATTTGGGCCTGTATGTTATATTGAACAAGAACAAACAATAATACGACAAAACTTTTCAGTAGAAATCATATGAGTCTTAGATACGAATAAGTTCTTAGTCCGTACCTCGTAAAGCCTAATAATTATTACTGTCGTTACTACTTTCTCTAACCGTATGAGATGACAGTCCCCGTGGCATAGGAACTGCAATTATGCTTATTATACATCAACGTGTTCACTGTTCACTGTACATGTTGAGTTATTCTGCGTCGCCTGCGGTAACTATCGTGTAATTTCACCTGTGGAATTTACTTAATATATAAAAAACTAGCTCACTTAGGAAACTTTGTCATGCTATATCTATATTTGCCATGGCAGTGGCGCCATCAGTCGAAAATAGACGACCTATTTTCCTATTTTTTATTATTTTTATTATTTACCTTCGCGGGCTCATACACAGCAACTTTGCTAATGATCATCACAGGATCAAATGCATAGTTTACGATTCTATAAAATATATACAGACAAACATTTTTTATATATAGCCTATGTTCATCAGAAATTACCTATGTAGAGCTCAAATGGTAAAATATTTTTCAAATCGATGCAGTGCAGTAGTTTTGGAGCTTATTCAATACAAATAAACAAACAATTAAATCTTTCCTCTTTATAATATTACTAGCTGCACCTCGCGGTTTCACCCGGGTAAATTTCGATCCCGTGGAAAATAGAAAATCATCCTTTGGCATCCCATAGTAACATTTTTTCGGGATAAAACTATCCTATGTGTTAATCCAAGTTACCCTCTATGCGTGTGCCAAATTTTATGAAAATCGGTTCAGCAGTTTTTGCGTTAAGGAGTAACAAAGAAACAAACAAACATACAAACTTTCACATTTATAGTATTAGTAGGATTAAAATATACTTTAGGACATATTCTAAGACATACACATATAGAAGTTTCATATAAATAGGTCGAGCCGTTTCGAGTTCAAGCACGAACACAAGGTTTTAATATAAAAGATGTATTATAATTTGATATACTTAGTAGACATATAGTGGACCTTGGCCTTCGACAAGAAAAGCCGCTACTGCTTTCTATCGTGAGCTGTCCAATTATAGAGCCCTTAGATCATTTTGGACTTCAATTTTCCAGCGATATTTTGTTTCTTGATATTATCTCGATACTGACGAATGAATTTTGTGGTAACTTTTGTGGTGTCTACATTTTAACGGCTGTGACAGGAGACGAATATCGGAGATCGGACGTCTTAAAGTTTGTATACCAACTATCTTTTACCTGTGATATCGCTCGCGTCCCTATTTTTTTTTATAAAATTTATCCTATGTAATTCTAATAAAATGTGTACAAAGTAAAAGTAAGAAGTAGTGCCACACTGCATGCTTGCATGCAGTCGAATTGGGCCGGCAAGACCGGGGAGGTACCTCTCACTTACACGAGACTGGCGTAAAGTGACAGCTGTGCTGTAGCGTTTCGTGCGGTGTGTAAGTAGTCGGTGGCCCATGGAGGTGGGAGGAGAAAGGAGGGCAGCGCAACTGTATAGCCTCTATGCGGATGTTTGTGGGCGTCGGTAGCCATGAAAATGTTGCCCTCATATATCGTAAAAAAAAAAAAACAAAGTTTCATGATGAGCGGCTGGGTAATTGTGTCGTGAAAGCGTAACAAACAAACTTACATCCACAATTATAATATTTGTAGGGATAATGATATAACAAAGGATGACTCTTGTAAAATTATTACAATCGTTTGAGATGATAATATATTTTTTTTGTTAACAGGAAAACATTACATGGAACGACAACAGTACAGTGACATTCTACAACAAGAGAGTGTGGCACTTCGAGCCGACAATGTCTAATGGCTCGCTATCCGACCCGATCACGAATATAAACCCCATTATAGCGGTAAGTACACTATCAAAATGGCAGACTTTTATGAATTTTATACGGTGCCTTCAAGTCAAGGCTGGTACCGCTGAAGTTCTTATCTGTCGGAGAAGCGGCCTTTAGTGAATGCTATCGCATTTTGTGCTGTTTAGGAGAGCAAGTCCTCGGTGAAAGCCACAACAATTTTCATTCTGTAGATGTAACCGATAGCCACATGTGCCAACCTCATCATTACCAGCGAAGTACTTGTCTCGTAGCAGCGGCGTTGAGTGAAGGCTATCGCAACGTGCGCCTTATGAGAGTCAGACCTCAGTGAAAACCACAACAATTTTAATTCTGTAGATGTTTGTAATCCGAGATGTAACAAGGACAATCTGTTACTCTCAAGCATGGACACGATCACGCTCGAGAGTGATATACATAATAGATAGAGATTGAGAGAGAGAGAGAGAGAGACCCCTTCCAGCGCCGCTGCCTAATTGTGACGCTGTATGTGAGGTTAAACCTCTAGAATGTGCTGGGAAATGACAGTGTAACGCTAGAAGTGTATGCTACGGTACTATACTAAATACGGGCCATTTTTTTTGTTTAAATTTACGTTAATGACAAGTCTTGTTGGAGCTTTAAGATCACCGCACACATGTCATCTCGGAGAGGGATCGTAACTGTATCGCCTTTCCCCTCGCCGTCAACTAGGCGTCAACCTTACCTATGAACGTAACGTAAGCATATCGGCACCTGTACGTCAATGTACGTCGCCTAACTGTAGGGCACGGACAAAGAGACGCGAGTTCGGGTACGGAGAGACGTAACGTTCTGAGCCTGTTCCGAGACGAGGCGATTACGTTACGTTTCCGATTAGTGTCCGTTGCATTATGGAATTACACACAAAGAATACGGAACGGCTTGATATGGTACCGGTCCCTTTCGTAATTGATATTTAAGCGGTGACCATTAACTAGTATTTGTTGTCAGACGATATCGTACTTCATGCGATACCAGCACGCGCTACTGAAGGTTCCCCTCGACGTATTCATGAAGATGTTCCACGAAAACATTTTCCTGACGGCCAACGCCACCTCGTGGATATTCGACGGCATCGACGACCCTATACTCAGGATCGCCGAGCGCTTCCCCGAGCTGCCCTTCCAGATACCGTTCGACAGGTTCGGCTGGTTCTACGATGTGAGTTATTACATTTATTTATTTCTCATAATTTATTCAGTAGCTGGATGCCCATGGAGTGGGGAAGGAAGTCAACGCATTTAACCTCCATGCGGATGTCTATGGGCGTCGGTAGTCATGAAAATGGCTGCGACAGCTCATTTGCTATAAAAATAAAAAAAAAGAGGGAATAATATTATGCGTTCGCGTCACCAATATACTACGTAGCACAACAAAGTGGAGCTACGCTTGCTCGTAGCAAGAACGCTACAAGTGTGTACTACTAAATATAGGTGATTGTTACTTAATAGTTTTAAGTTTTTTCTTCTTTTTATAGCGCTATTGCCTGTTTTTTTTAACTTGTCTCTGCATATGCTATTTGCATCGTTAACTGTTATTATGAGTATTTTATTTATTTATTTTAATACCTATTTTAATGGTTGTATTGTCTATTGTATTCTGTTGGTTGAGTTTCTTAACTAACTGGTTGATTCCTCCTTTTTGTTTATGATTAAGACTTTTACCTATGATGAGTCGCATTTAAATGCTTTTCTTCGTTTTTTACTATCTCCTAGATTCTATGATTATTAAAGCCACTTGGGTCCTTGATGGTGGAGCACGAAAGAGGGTAATTGGCATTGGCATCCTTTGCAACGCTGTCTCGTTTCTTACTCTGTCCGTCTGAGATATCTCTACAACAATTTTATTCAATAAAACTAGCGGCGCCCCGCAGTTTCACCCGCATAAGTTTCGATCCCGTGCAAATATCGATATAATATCTAGCCTATATGTTGACCCGACCTGTTAGTAATAAAAATCCATGCAGTACTTTTGAGTTTATCCCGGACATACCTACAGACAAACATATAAAAATTCTAAAAACTATATTTTTGGCCTGGATATCGACTACTTGCGGCGTGATATACAAATATCACGCCGCAAGTATTCTTTTTAAAAAAATATTCGATGTATAGTTTTGACTTTCTTACGATTTTATTATACGAGTATGAGTATGTATAGATGTGTTCTTATGCAGATTTGTAGCCTAATATTTTAATATATATATCTATATATATAAGTAAATAGGTACTGTTCCGCATTAAAGTTATCGGGAACGAAAATTATCGATTACATTAAGATACTGCGTAAATATAATAAAGAAATCTTAGAGGTTAAGTTCTGAGTACTGATTGTGATTACCACATTATTGTTATCCTTTAATCTGTTAAAATTTATTTGATAATTATTAAACTACATCATATATTATTACTTGGACGCGATGTGAAATGTGTTTGTGAGTGTCTGGTCGCCCACCGCATCATGGGGTAAAGTCAACGCGTCTCTCCCTTATACTAAAATAATAATTAAAGAGTGTTTTTATTTCTTAAATCAAACGTGTGTGGTTATCATATATGTATTATCACACGTAAACTATAAACAGATAATAAAAACATAATGCTGGATTTAATTTGTATATTTAACATTGATGAACAGGGCCGGATTAACAGTTTGTGGGGCTCTAAGCAGTGAATAATATGGGGCCCCAAATTATTTATTTATAAATCTAAAATGAGATGCAATTTTTCTTCTTTGTTGTATTTTTATTTAAAAAACGATTGTTAAACTACTTTCATTTTCACATATTTACAAATTTACATCAAAATAATCTTAAACGTTAAATTTTCTTTTTTCTACACTTCTGACGCGCGAATGTTTCGATCAAATTGTCAAAGTTCAAGCGGCGCATAACATCTGATTCGATTGATAAAAGAGCCAACGAACTTAATCGGTCTTGTCGCATCGTCGTCCTTAGAGCATTTTTTATCCTTTTCAACTGCGAAAAAGATCGCTCTCCTGTACAATTTGTTATCATTAATGATAAAAATATTCTCAAGCAAACTTCCAAGTTAGGAAAGACGGTTTGAAGTTGGTCATCTGCAATGATTGTATAAAAATCAGTAAAATTTGCACTTATTTTCTCATCTTTTTCCATTTTCAAACGAAATTTTGAAAACTTGGAAACAATTATGAGTCCGAGCTTAGCCCGAGTTTTTTGGGGCCCCAATTCATTGGGGGCCCTAAGCAGCTGCTTAGTTTGCTTATGGGTTAATCCGGCCCTGTTGATGAAACACGATAATCTGTACAACTATCGCACCGATTGTAATATCGGTTAGTAGTTGTTTGTTGTATAAGGTTAAAGTTTAGAGGTCTTTGTACGTGGAGTTTACGTGCTGTGACTCATAGTAGCTAAGTAGTTACAGTATACCTATAACAAGATCTGCGTGCGTATATAGCGGCGGGCGGTTTATTCTCTTATTTTTTTATTTATTTAAACTCTCCAACGTATGTTACATTAATACTTAACAGCCACTTACTTGCTATGTTCAATGCGCTAAGTGCATTAATAAGAAAATGTGTGCTTTAGACCACACAACTGAAGTAAAATTAATTTTTTTTTGATTGACTTAACATGTCATATGATATCTATATTATATAAAACTCAAACGTGACATAGCCGTCTATCAACGCACAGCCCAATCCACTAGACGGATCAAGCTAAAATTTGGCATCCAGGTAGATGTTACGACGTATGCATCCGCTAAGGATTTTTAGAAATTCAACCCCTAAAGGGGTGAAATAGGGTGTTGAAGTTTATATGGATTTCTTAGAAATTAAACGCGGGTGACACCGCGGGGCACAAGTAGTATATTTATAAAATACAAAAAGTTTCACTTAAATGTAATATGAATGACAACTTCCATTGGCCTCGCTCGATGTGTGATTTTTTGTAACGCTCTCGCCAGCATGGAGAGTCCAAGTCAAGCGCGCGTAGGTATAGAGGTTTTACTTCAAAATAATAAAAGGCAAGTAAAACCATGACGCATATATAGTCTATTGTGCAAATATCTGTCGCTCCTGTGTTATTGTACGCATCAGCACGTCATCCGGCGGACGGTGACGATTTGCGGTGATCGGGGCGTTTATTTATGATCGTTTAGTACTCAGTCTGCAAACACGCACTTTACAATAACACTAACAACATAACATAATATACCATAATAACACTAACATTTGCATGTTGTTGAGCAATAAACATAAAATACATGTATTTTTTTTATTTACCATAAAATATACTGACATACCTATATATAACAATCGCGTGTATACTGCTGATACTGATTTGTTTCAGCGATATATTGGCCCCGTGTTTTAATGGTTCCGAACGCAACATTATAAAATAACATAGTACGGAAAAAATTGGCCAAGTGCGAGTTGAACTGGCACACGAAGGCCATGGTACGGATACCATCATTACCATATGATTTTTATCAGAAAATAAAATAACTTGATTTTTCATGGCGTTTGTATCTATGAACGAGAAAGTTGCCTTTTTCGAAAATGTATTATTTCTTAAAAACTTATAATGATATCTCGCTCAAACTAATTTTCGTTGAAAGTTTTCATTGAGATCTACAGCATATATATTTTTTAGATTTCTCACTCTCTTAGTTTAAAAGTCGGAGGGGGGGGGGGGGGGGGGG
>LUGF01045731.1:16918-29949 GCA_001625245.1 Calycopis cecrops
TAGGGAAGGTGCGCAGATTCCCGCGACTGCTCGGGATGTCGCTGGAATGCTCGAGGATTCGCTGGAATGCTCGAGAAGTCGCTGGAATGCTCGAGAAGTCGCGGGACTCCGCGCGCCTTTTCGAGCCCGCCCGCGATGAATTCACGGGTCGATCTCCTATGCGCAGTTCGAACAAAACTCGAGGACACTTGTGTTTAAGCAGTTAACATGGGTATTTTGGATTTAATTATTATTGCACATATAATTGAAGAGGAAGAGGCCGAAGAGATAAGGAAGAAAAGATTTAAAAGTAGAAGAAACTTTTGGGTACACGATCTGTGGAAGAAGTGTGTTTATCGCTGTAATGCCTTGATTTGGTATTGTATAAGCAGTCGTACATTTGCACTAAAGAAATCAGCTTTTCTTCATCCATTTCAAACACTTCTGTATTAATTACACTGCAAGGAATGAATGCAATGCTCGCGCGCAACAGACGCGCGGGGAGCGGGCGCGACGGGCGGGATATTTCCAGCGGCAGCTCACGACTGCTCGAGCATTCCCGGGACTTCCCGCGAAGTCGCACGGCTCCGATTATGGAATTCCAGCGACTTCTCGGGCAGGCGCGGGAATCCGCGCGTCTCGTTCGAGTTTCTCATGCGATAATAAGTATTATAGCACTTATTATAAAGTTGAAATTCATATGACACATAAACTGCGCTCCGCTTCGCTGCCCTTCGCCGCGCTTTTGGTGTGATTTGACCCTTACAGTTCAGCGTGTATAAAATGTTTTATTTGGATACAACCTATTTGACTACTTTTGTATCTGTTAGTCGTACATACTTAATATTAATTATTCAAACTATTTATGTAATTTAAATGGCCCATAGTATCTATAAGATTTTACCATTTTGATCAGCCAGAATATTGTATTTTCATGTAGCTTTAGGATATTTGTAAAGTCCACAAAATAAACAAAAAACGGGTTGGGTGAACAAAAAGAAATAGTCAGGCGACTTAGCTATAGACTTAGCTTTTGACTAAATTGAATTGAGGCATTTTTTTAATAGTCACTTTTGGCCCACGAGACATTTAGTCTACGACAACTTGACATTGTTGCAATCAATTTCTAGATAGAATGTAATTTGTGTTTGTTTTAGAAATAATAGGAGTGTAATACCACAATTATTTTAATTTCATTACAAAGTTAAGACAATATTTTTTAATCAATATTTTTTATTATGGTATAGGGGGGCAAACGAGAAAAACGGAGATATTTTCATGACTAACGACGCCCATAGACATCCGCATAGAAGCTATACAGATGCGTTGCCCTCCTTTCTCCTTCTCCCTCTATGGGCCACCGGCTACTTCCACACCGCCCGAAACGCGACAGTACTACTGTCACTGATGATGGCCTACTGGATGATACTACTGTCACCGGTCTCGTGTAAGCGATTGGCACCTGCCCGGTCGTGCCGGCCAAATTCAGCTACATGCATGCAAGCGTGGCACTACGCTTGTCCTATATTTTTTCTTTATCTAAAAGGATAAATATAAAGTTTTGGTCGCTATGAATGTATAATCATCAAAACTATCGCTGAATTATAACTTTCGCTGCGAAAGTATACTAATATAGTATTTTAAATTTTAAGTAAAGGATTATTACCGTGATTGATCGGGCACTGCCCGAGTGGCGAGTATGTACGAGAGAGTTTTGGATGTGGAGGAAGAAAGGCAAGTGTGTAAGAATCGTGACAAGTAGCACACACACACGCATTCACGACCATCTAAAGGAGAGTATAATTTCTACTCCTTGTGAGATTTTAGTCCTTATATTATTATCGGCATATAACCGATGAATTGAAAGAAGTATTTCAGCTGGAGTAAAGAAATAGAAAGGCTTAGCTCTACTAAGCTTCGTACCTTACGTATATAATTTAGCTATAGATTTCAAGTGAGTGTAGAAATGAGTATCGCTCGATATATCATCGCCAAGTGATTCTTGCTATGAAATCTCGAACTATCATCATCTGTGCTTTGTGCTTGTGAACTATCGACTTCTGTCACTTTCTTCCGTGCTTTCCTTCTGAACTAAACTATTTACTTTTGCTGTTTGCTATAATATACGAAGTAAACAAGTGATTTGTTATTTATTTTCTGCCTAACAGCAGTCCATACACAACCACACTACCTTTTTTTTGTTAGCGCAGAGGAATACATTTATGTATGATACCTAGAGGACCGTGCTGCCCCAAGACCTTTGGTAAGAGGCAGTGCCACACTGCATTGCTGCAGTCGAATTGGGCCGGCACGACCGGGGAGGAACCTCTCGCTTACACGAGACTGGCGTAAAGTGACAGCTGTGCTGTCGCGTTTCGTGCGGTGTGTAAGTAGCCGGTGGCCCATGGAGGTGGGAGGAGAAAGGAGGGCAGCGCATCTGTATAGCCTCTATGCGGATGTTTGTGGGCGTCGGTAGCCATGAAAATGGCTCCGACTGCTCGTTTGCCCTCCTATACCATAAAAAAAAAAAAAAGACCTTTGTCGGACTCGACACTTAGTGCAACAACGGCTATCAGTCGGCAGTCAGTATAATTGGAGCGTCCCGGGTCTGCAAGCAATAGGATCCCTCCGGGCTGGCCTCTGGTTCTGAACAATCCTTACTACGTCTTCGGAACCGTGCAATGGGTTCAGATTCCCATCCTGATCCCTATCCTCAGTACTCCAAAGGAGCAGACCACCAATTTGTCCGACATCGGACTCACCAGGCGTCCCAATCCACGCCGCCGTCTGCTGCTGCTCCTCTTAGTCTGGCCTCTCCCTCGAAGCCTGTGGCAAGGTGGCAGCATCTGCAGTCTGATGATGAAGCTGTACTGTGGTCAGCGGTCATGGCAGTTCTGTCCTATACCTATTATAAGATGAAACACGTAAGGATTGTCATACCTACCGTATGGCATTCCTTACTTATGTGATATGTAAGACAAGGTCTCTGTCACTAGGCGACGTTTATTAGTAATAGCTTATATTTAAACTAGCTCCCGCCAGCAGCTTCGCCCGCGATATCGGACTTCAAAAATGTTATTATATGCATAAAAACCTTCCTCTTGAATCACTATCTATTTTTAAAAAAACATCAAAATCGGTTACGTCATTTTAAAGATCAAAGCATACAGACACACAGACGGCAAAAGCGACTTTGTTTTATATTATTTAATAATAACTACTGTTTTAGTTTCAACAAATATTCTGTATTTATATGTAGGTATTATTTTAGTTTCTTGATATATTTGAAAACTATCAAGGACAATATCCCTACTAATATTATAAATGTGAATGTAAGTTTGTTTGTTACGCTTTCACGCCAAAACTACTAGACCGATCATTATGAAACTTTGTACACATATTCCTGGAGGTATTAGAAATAACATAGGATACTTTTTATCCCGAAAAAATGTTCCTGAGGGATGCCATGGAATGATTTTCCACGATATCGAAATTTACGCGGGCGAAGCCGCGGGGCGCAGCTAGTAATACTATAAAAATACAATAAAGATAATAATAGAATATATTAAGACTGATCAAGGAAAGTATAATCTTCATTTTTAACGAAAACTAACATTTTACATGTAGACACTAGTACTACATGTAACATGACTAGCAGCTGGGCGCCGGGGTTTCACTCGCACAATATCCAATCCCATCAAAACGTCGACATTATAGTTCTGACGTCAGAATCAGTTCCTTGGCCCCACGTGGATAAAAAAATTATATTTTCTTATAAATAAAAACTTACAAGGGTGAATAAAACGAAAATCATCAAAACTGTAATAAATATATTTTTGTATACAAAACTATAATAACAGTAAAATATTTAATTGTATAGTGTATATTTTAGCTTATATCACATGCTATCACTAAAAAATAGTCAAAAATGTAAAAGTAAATTCAGTCAAAATAACCGACACAAAATTTTAATTTGATTTTTCAACAACGTTAATAGTATCGCATATTCGCTGCTGTGGGATTTTTTTCTCTGATTTTTTTCATCTGACCTAGAGATGACATAGATCCCATGTCTGCATGTGGCACATATTTTTGACGAATGTACAAAATTGGTACCTATATTGTACTCAAAATTCAATACTTTTAGGGCACATTTTGAACAAAAAAATGCCCCTAAAACTAACTTTTATTGAGTTATTAACAATTTTAGGTGTCATAATGTTGAAAATTCCACACCCAAAAAACAATGAGAAATATTTTGCCACAGCAGCGAATTTACCTCACGTATAACAAATTACGTCAGGCTGTCGAATCTCAGTGCCGGGACAACCACGTAGCAGGAGTAACAAAGTAACCGGCCCGCATTATGACAACGTATAAAGGTCACATAGTGTAAACCAGTCAATATACACTATGTGACTTTTATACTCAGATTGACAGCAAGTCAAGGAATGCGTATACTGTATACAGGGTGTCCAAGAAAAAGGGACACCTGTTTTAATGGGGGATAGAGTACATTAGTAGTAGTCAAAAGCAAAAAGAATTTTTAAAAAAATCATAAGCGTTGCGGAGATATGCGGGTCCAAAGTTTTAAAAATATTAAACTTTTTTCATAAAAAAACAAATAAAACGTGTAAAGTCAATGATTTTAAACTAGACGTGTTTGTTAATTTTTTGTTATATGCATGAAATATTTAAATAAAGAACATTTAAAGCATCGCAACAGTACTGCAACGTTGATCCACTTTGCCTTAAAACGCGTAGAGGTCAAGTCGGTTCACTAGACTCGTTTAGCTCGACGGGCGCTCGTTTAAGATCAGCCGCCCCGTTAAGGGGAAGCGCTGTTATAGTAAATTTTGTTTTTTGGCTATATCTTTTTCATTATTAGATATATTATGTTATTTCTTTTTATATTTTAATGCTACTTATGTACCCTATCCTACATTAAAACAGGTGTCCCTTTTTCTTGGACATCCTGTATATTTTATACGCTTATATACAATATCGTTGAACAAACCACGATATTATGCGTTTAAATAGTATTTAGTCAAGTAATTAATCATTAACCTAACATATTGAATTTGATAATGTATGATAATTAAAGTATTTAACACTTGTGACGTCATTAAGTACGTATCGCTTAACTGCCGCTAGATGGCGTTGCATCAACAAAGCTGCAGTTACGTCCATTTGCATTTTGATTTCAACATGCTCTCAAATGCCACACACAAATGTGACTTAAAATTTTAAGTTGACTCTTCCGTTGTTGGTCCCGAGTCGCTGGATACAAGTAGCTTGTGTACCTTTTTTCGGATGTGAATGTATGCTGTGGAAGCGCAGAGGTCCCCAATACATTTAATTGCTATGAGAGCATGACGAGCGATTAGACAAATTCAGAAACGAACAAGAAACCGACCCCCTACAGATGGGAGAGACCCACAAAACGCGACAGCACAGCTGTCATTTTACGGCACTATCGCGTGAGATAAAGACATGTACAATTTAGCACTATATCTATAGGAGTTTATATGACGTAATCGACGCCAGGACTACCGACAGCGCCTATATTCTATCATCGACGCAAGGACTTTGCAACTGGGTCTTCGATATAAGTTTAATAAATGCTTCGAGGACGGTTGGGTCCATATGACGTCATCGACGCCAGGACGTTGCGACTAGGTGTTCCATATAAGTTGAAATAATATGACTGTGGGTCTTCCGATATAAATTTAAAGAATGCTGCGAGGATGGCAGCGCCTATGACGTCATCAACGCCAGGACGTTAGTCTTCGATATAAGTTCACAGACGGCTCCGGGGCCGCCCCCCCTCCGCCTCCCGGTGCAGTTCCCTCCACAGCCGCACCCTCTCCCGGTCCGCCTCGCGCCGCACCGACAGCTCGCTCTCTATACTGAGGTACTCGCAGCCCGGCTCGCTGTACGGCGGCCAGATTACCCCCAAACTATTATCGGGCGTTGGGTTTCTGAAACAATATCAATACTATTAAAGTCTGTATTGTTAAATATTAATACCTTACCAGGCAACAGAGAGTCGCCTAAAACCGTTTTTAAATCTACGTTACTGCAGTTATAATTAGAGTTTGTGAATAACAATTTACTTAAATTTTTTTAGATAACTTTATTTTTTTGCAATTCTATTCATTATCACATATTGCTGGACTGTTCAGAACGAGACTATAACCATTCTTTTGTATGCAGTTATCGACGCATAACTACAAATTATGCGACGATATGTATTTATAATCACTGCACTTATTAACGTCGGCATAAGTTTCACTTTGCGTAGTTTTTGTGTCCATGGAACAGGAAACTCTTTAGGATAATTACATTAATACCGAAATACCACACAACAAAGAAACACCATACAATGCCCATTAGAGAATGAAAATATATTCTAACCACATCAGCCTGTTCCCAGTTTTGAACATCATATGTTCTATATTATGTAAATAGCATTTCTTATGGCAAAAGCGAAGGTGATTTCACTCAGATCATCTCTCATTATAATAAATATTATATATACATATTAAAGCATTAACACATTCCAATTAAAACTTACCCAGTTTTGGCAAAATCTGTTAGCAATTTGGTCATCATATTAATAAGAGCTCTCAACTTCTCATTTGAGGCATACAAGTCTATGTTAAAGTTGCTATCGAACAAATAGAACAATTCATCTACGTGACACGCTCCCTTGAAATCACCTAAACTAAACAGTGACTTCATTATATTGAGCTCCGTATCACAGTTGAAACGATACATGTACGTACGATTGTTGTGGACAGTCAACTGGTTTGCAAACCTGTGAGGAGCTATAACAAAATGCAAATCCGATAGATAATCAGTCATCTTTGCTACATCTCCTGGTTGAATACCTTCATCGCCAAAATAGAAATTCTTAATTCTATTACCAAATTCATTTAATTTCTCTTCAGACAGCTTCGATGCTAAATCCCTTGACACCAAAAACGATGGGTTCTTATTATAAAATTCATGTATTTTCAAATATCTCTTACACAAAAATAATGCTTCTATTGAGTTGTATCCAACAATCATAGGAACGTTATGTGCTTTTCCTGACAGTAATATATCTTGTGGTTCTTCTTCTAGAAAGGCTTTATTGCTGTCAAATTTCTTTTCGACAACCGGAACAAAGTGTAGGGGTAATCCACGATACCTTTCATCATATGTAGAAGATTTATAAGTAATTGATGCCATATCTACTGCCTTAGTACCATTCAAGTACTCCATGAGTTCTTCAGCATTCTCAGTCTCTTTTCCCAGTAATTTCCCAGCCCTAAATGCCCTATCTCTACTGCCTCTATCGAGTGCCCAATCTGCGGAGCATACTCCACTTTGTGCGATTGCTTTGTGGAATAATCCTTTCGACAAGGGTGATAACAAATGATATGTGACTGAAGCCCCTCCTGCACTCTCACCAAACAACGTCACATTGTCTGGATCGCCTCCAAAATTCTTAATATTTTCTTGCACCCATCGAAGTGCAGCTACTTGATCCTTTAATCCCGCATTCCCGGGGTATTCTTGAGTTTCCAAACACAGAAACCCAAGCATTCCCAGCCTATAGTTAACTGTTACTATAATAACATTATGTTGGAGGAGGAATTTGGGTCCATACATGTCACTGTTTCCCGAGCCCGAAGCAAATCCGCCACCATGAAACCACACCATTACAGGCAATTTCGAGTCTGACTGCAAGGAACACGTGTACACATTTAAATATAGACAGTTTTCATTGCCTTCTAATATCTCTAAGGTTTGCATGTCCATTTGAGGACATACAGGGCCATGTTCTGTCGCATTGTGAATACCATTCCATGGGTTCAATGGAGGTGGAGCCTGAAATAAGAGTTTCTGGATTATTTTTTTTGTTATTGTTTATCCTGGATTATTGTTGGGGGCCTGTCATCGACTATCACTAGTACACAACGCGTATTTTAGCTCAACTTGGATGTGGTGATTAATAAATTAGAAGAACGCAAAAATCATGAATTGTATATGACCCCCTACCAGCATGAACAACTTAAGAAATTGCATGAAGCACTGGCCACTAGAACTGATAGTGGAGAGTTGAACCTGGTTGAACTGAACAATTAAGTATATTAACAAAATTGTAAGAATTATCAATGTCCTATCTCTAACTAGCTAAAGCCACAGGCTACTAACACGCCGCACGAAATGTCAATGTACACCTGCGTCGTGTAAGCGAGAGGTTGATTTATTGTTGGTATGTACATTGTACCAAGACTGCCGTTTAACAGTTATTATAGTTCAGACGAAGTGCTATTAGTAGAGCTGCAGTTGAGAAAATAGTTCTTGTAGCTGGTGATTTCAACTTGCCCAGATTTATGTAGATACGTATATTAAAAACAATCTCCACCAGCTTGTAACCCAAATTGCTAAAAAACGAAACCAAGAAGAGTCTCTATTCCTCCTCCTTTGTAACAAAGACAGTCTAGTAAGCGGCTCAAATTCCTAGGCATTAAATCTTAAAAAAAAAACAAAGGGTCGTTTAGTCTGCGACATTGAATACCATCCATCAATTGGAAAGAGATCATCTTGTCATTACAGCTAAAGCCTTGTTCACATTATTCGAGTAATTTAGTCTAGTAAAGTATCGGCTCAGTAGCTAAACTACTCGACTCGATCAAATATCGTTCGCACCTTGTGCAAGTACAGTTCACAAGTATGTGGCGGTCTGCAAGATGAACAACCTACAACCGAATAAAATATATAATTAATTAGACGAGGTTGATGAGGAATGTCTATGATTAATGAAATGAATGTATGGAAACGAACAGGGATAGATAGAAGAGAATATATAATATATAATAAACTAGGAGCTACTTATTGTCTTCTGAAGGATTTAGAATTACATTAGAAGATCCCAAGGAATACTTTAACATCAAATGAATTCGACTAAGTTGACGGACCTGTTTAGTCGGCGCTCGACTGAGCGGCTGAGCGCGAACTCATGGTGGGGGGTGCTACTCGCCCGAAAAGCATTCGCAGTCAAATCTATAGACTTGACTCAGTTACTAGACTTATACTCCACAAATTTTTGGTCTTCAGACACGTTTAGCTACTAAATTACTCGCTACTTAATTAAGCTACTTAATGGTAAGTCAGCGATTGTGATCGTTACGAAAAATCACCCTGCTATTCAGAAACTGTGATCGCAGTTGCGATAAGTTCTTAGCGTTACTACGTCTTCAGCGATTAAATGATCACATGAACATATCGACAGCTGTCACTGTTATTACGCGTTGCTCGCATCTAACAAGCACCACCCACAAAATATAAGCGAGCACAACTTAAACAGCGCTGTGTGATTTTTCGCAGCGATCGCAATTACTGTCTCGCCATTAATCATTGCAGCCCATTGTTCTATTGGTCGCTAGTTATTGGACCTGTAGTTTTGTTGGTATTACTAATTGCGCTCAGCTCATTTATTATATTTTAATTTAAGCGTGTGAAATATAACTACTCGTTAGTAGATACTGCTAATGCATTGTTTTTGAATTAAATAGTAATTACGTAATAATATTAGTGTGCTTAGGTTACCTATGTTCTTTTCGTCATTTTATAACACAATTTAATGTTATTAAAATAGATAGATAGAAAATAGAATAGTAAAGTGATTAAATCACTGCGAATTTCTACAACTACTCAGTGTGATCGCTGCTAATAAAAACAATCTACGAGAACGCTATATGATTACACCAAAGCTGAGTTTAATACACTTATAGTGAAGATTTGACTGAAAAGTTAGTAATAGACAGTTCTGTATATAATATAAAGTTGTCCTAAAAAACAAGAAAGGGAAAGGAAATGGGATGTTAACAAACCATGAATAAACAAGGAGATATGATACTGTATAATAATAAAAGAAAGAACTATGAAATATATACAGAATTAGAACAAATGAATTTACATAATTATGAACAATAATATGATAGACGAACAGCCATCAACAGTAATAGATACAGGCCCTAAGAGCCCTCGCATTGAAGCCTGACCAAATATCACATGTATTTGGTGATAAGTTTCAACTGACTTTCATTCAAGATCCAGATAGACCCTTATTACATACAATATTGATATAGCACCTGCCATGGTAGGTACAATGCTTCGACTGGGTTACACCACCGGTTGGGTTGAAATGTCGAGAAAAGGTATATATTTTGGACTTTAATATTTTACTGTGTTAAATCCTTAAAGTAATTACAATATGTTTAACAAACGCGAAAGTCTCAAACAAGTATTAAATATAGGTCAATATAATTGACATGTACATGGAGTAACAAAATCATTTTTCTTTGATTTTCCAATAAAGAATTTTATATGAAAACTGAAGTTCGCTGTGTATTTAATATGTACTAAGTGGTTGGGCAGTTTATGGGAGTCATAATAAACAGATTCCGCTGTATGATTAACCATTGTACGCACTAACACGTATTAACACATTGAGCGGTAGTAATGTCATGTACTGATGCTCACTACTTTAGCCCATGCCAGAGGAAATATTTTTCTAAATGTTATTATTTATTAACTACAACAATAATTTGAAAATTTAAAGAGTACAAACAACATATTAAAATTGACAATTTAGAGTTTCTAATTCTTTTCTGGCTTGAAATCAACTCCTTGTTTTGTCTCTTTGACACTTGTTGCACTGCTTTAATTATTCTTGCAGGATATTGTGTCTAAGGGGCTAATTGCATAGATTTTTCGGACAAGTCCGTCACTTCCTAGAGAAGAAACCACTACAAAATAAAGGGAGTAAACAGATTTATATTTATGCCTGGTTGGTCCTAATCATGTAAATGCCAGAAGAATGAATGAAATTACCCAAATTAAATTACACTAATAAATATTACATTATTGTATTATTATATTACATATTACCATACCTTAAATCTATATTTCCCTGTCGGAGGGCCTGCATAAGGGATTCCCTTAAAACTGAAAAAGTTGGTTCCATCATAAAGAGTGTCCACAGCTCCTCTCAATTGACCTTCTTTCACTGTCACTATTGGGTTGCTCTGTAATTAGATTTTTGTAATTAATTTGAAATTCATCTAGATATGTAACTAACTCGTAAGTTACCCTCTTAAGAGTAAAGATAAGTACTTATATATGTAACTTAATGTTGAGCAAACTCAGAAATACCTAAATTAAAAAGGCAGTAATCCTATAACCTTCCGGTGCGAGACTGCCAGTCGAGAACCTTTCTTCCCCAGCAATTGAGTTTACCATTTCAACTTGCTCAACAAGAAATTGTTTTTATCTTTTTATTTAAAAGTTAAAAAGATGGCTTTACTGTACAAAAAGATTTAAAAAAATGATTATATGTACTTAATTGTTAAGATATTTATTATGTTATAGAAAAAAATATTTAATAAAAATATAAAAATACTAACCATAGATGCAGCAGTTGAAGAATATCTAAATATATTCAATTTTTTTACACATTTACTTAAAAAATAATACATTTTAAAATTATTGAACAATTTAAATAGGTAATTAAATAAAAAACTACTGTATCATTTTATATGTATCACAGATATAATAAATTACACAATATTGTGTTACTTCGATGATAATCTATATAATATGGTACATTACACTCAACATCTCTGTTTAGTATTAATTTAATATCTTTGAATTTTGAATTCTATAAAAATAAGAATCATGCGAATACCTATTGGTTCATTTCAATAGGTTCAAAGTTCAAACTCCAAAGGCCGCGTTCCAAAGTTCACAGAGATTAAATTAGGTATATCAATAATAAATATTTACCCTTGGCCCACGCGATGTACAGTAGAATAGGGGTATTTTATAAATATTAAATAACATTATATAACTATTCTTGTAAAGTAAAATATTCTCGTTAATTTTACTAGTATTTTAATATAATAAATTAAAATACAGATACCTACTGAAACGATAAACATAGAATAATTAATGTAAGCCTTTTATCTGTTATGTGTTTTATTAGGTATTCATTATAATTTTCGTGGTATGAAAACAAGCAAAAAATGTAATTACGCTTCAATTTTGCGTACATCATGCGGGCCAGAACAAAAACGATCCATTTCAATAATATTACTGTAAATAAGTACTGGATTACAAAGCTGTATTCAGTGATTTTTGGAACGCAGCCAGCCAAAAACACAAGTGTCAAGTTGACAATTTATGGCTATGATCAGAAATGCACTCGAAAGTACACTTTACCTGTCCTGGCCGCTCTAGTAATGATATCTTAGTTAGAATAAAAAATACAAGGGGTATATATACCTGTATATGAAAATAGCAGTAGGGATCTCGAACAGGCAGGAAAAAGTGGAGGGGAGAGCGGAGCGGCAGCTGCTATATACAATGGAATTTCTCGGCTAGTTTAATAATTTTATGTAAAGGAAATGTACTCTATTGTGTACATTTAAAAAAATAAGGTAATTAATTACGACTAACGAAAAGCAAAAAAAAAAAATTGTACAGAATCTGTTTATATATATTATATTGTTGTCTACATCTACCACAGATTAATAAACCTAACATCTACTTCATCTATCTGTAGTTTAGTGAAGTATTGTAACAACTATTTCCGCTGCACTGTAAAGTGTAAACATACTACACTGTAGTATAAACCACTTTTTCGGCATCCACACACTCGTTTATGGTGCTCAAATGCTGCATCAGTTGTTGGAGGTAGTGATAACATAACAAAGGAACACTCGTATTTTTGGCTGTTGCTTTTATGAAAGAATTGACTTGTAATTACTTGTATATAATTTTACTACTTTAAATAACTTCGCTTAGAATATAATTAATTGACATAATATATTTAATTAAACAGATTCTGTACTAAATTTTTTTTTGCTTTTCGTTAGTCATAAGTAATTTCCTTATTTTTTTAAATGTACACAATAGAGTACATTTCCTTTACTTATAATTATTAAACTAGCCGAGAAATTCCATTGTATATAGCAGCTGCCGCTCCGCTCTCCCCT
>LUGF01045731.1:33670-48709 GCA_001625245.1 Calycopis cecrops
CTAACATCGTCGTTCTGGCTGTCAGGAGCCGAACGTGTGTGCTGTTGTCTGTCAGGGTGAAGTTGTGGTCGGAACTGTGTCCGCGTCCGGATCCCCCGGACGGGGTGTAGAGAACCTACATCGCGGGTGTGTGTCTGTCTTTGTTTACGTGTCTCCCTACTGCTATTTTCATATACAGGTATCTTTGAAAAAATGTTCCTATATGTATATTTCTACTCGGGTAAGATTTAACATATAAATAAATAAAAAATACTGTTTTAAGTGAAAATATATGGTGAAACATTATATTTTTTATAATAATTTGTTAAAAAAAAAACAAAAAAAAAAAATGAAATGCACAAAAAAATAATGGGTAAACATTGCAATTTATCGCTTAAAAAACAATATCCCACATCGATCATATTAATCCATTAACTGTAACTCTAGTCCGAGGTAAAACCCCCCAGGAACTCCACTATTTAAAGAGTATAAAAATATACGACAGAAATATTAAAATTATTATATAGATGTAATGTGTCGCAATAGGGGCTCTATTGGATTGGGACGTAGAAAAATTTATTAATTAATTCATAAATAAATAAATATATGGGAAAAACGAATGACATCTCATATTGATTACGACAGAAAAAGCAGCATGGCTTGGATTCTTAGCCTAAAAAAATAAAAAAGTTACGAAGGCGGTAAAACGTAAAACACAAGTTTGTACTTTGTTGTACATAAATTGTTTATCGTTTCTTTTTAATTTTTAAGTGCTCTTTGCTTATACGTTATAACGTACTTATATTTTCTGTGTAATCACAAAAGTTATTTAAATACTTGTGTAGTATATTTAAAAAAACTTAAATAAAACAGTAACTATAAACAGTGTAAATCAGCGTTGATGACATCGAGATGTCTGATTTAGATCTTGCTGCGCTAAGAAAACAATGCATCACAAGTTTATATTTATGCGCAGACAACATATCAAAGTATTTGGAAGAAGAGAAGGATACCGAATTTAATAAATTGAAAGATTGTGTTGAAGAATATTGTTTACTTGAAGCTCAACAAGAGGTAGCATTTCAGGCTTTAGAAAAAGCTAAAGTAAGTTGCTAAACACACCATGTTACTAGCAGACGCCCACAACTTCGTTTACGTGAATACGTTTTTAACTGCAGTTGGTTGAAAAGTAGCCTATAGCCTTCTCGCTAAATGGACTAACTAATACTGAAAGAATTTTTCAAATCGAACCAGTAGTTCCAGAGATTATCGTTCGTTCAAACGAACAAACTCTTCAGCTTTATATTATTAGTATAGATTAACCTTTCGGTTACCGCGGACGTTCATTGACGCTTCAAAAACACGCAGCGAACACGTGGTCGGTACCGGGAGATTTAATAAAATTATTGTAAAAGTTTATTTACGGTTATTAAATATCAGACATGAAAACTTGAATAGGTATTGAATTTTGTGATCTATAAAATCAACTAAATATGCATATTCTACTCGTAACTAATACTATTTACTCCAATAATTCATTTCTGTTTTGTAGAATGAAACCGATTCATCTAACATAGAATCACTTGATGCAAGATTTTCTGAACACTTAAGTGGTATGGCTAGAAAGAGATTAAATGTTAAAAACCACCCATATATGATAGAACTGGACAAAAGAATAGCAAAAGGACTGCAAAACATAAGAAGTAAGTGTTCCTTTCTAAACTTTGAAGTCAGTGTAGGGTAAATAAGTACAAAACCAATACTTAGAAAAATTCACAATATCTTTTTTTTATGTAACACAGGCCATAGAGGCTATATAGGTGTCTTGCCCCCTTCTTCCTCCTCCCTCCATAGACCACCGACTTACAAGTGTCACGAAATGCGACCACAGCTGTCACATTACGCTGGTTTCGTGTAAACATCCAATTCCCTTTTTTAATAATAGAAAAACAATTAACTACTTAATTATTTTTAGATTTCATTCATAAAGCTAAGCTGTAATGATGAGCATACTTCCCTCGCCCCATCATACCTAATGAGCCATATCATAAGCTCAATGAGAACTTACTTTTTTAAATCAGGGTTTTTATGCTCCTGGGCTCCTGGGTAGTGTACGTAAAGATATGTTACCAACCTTTACATACACTACCCAGGAGCCCAGGTTGCTCAACCGACTACAGTGTCGGTCTCAGCTACAGGGTTACCCCTACCGAGTAAACCCCTGCCTTCATCCACTATAACTGAAAGCCCCGGATCTACAAGCCAACAGAGCCCCTCCAGCGACAGGCTGGCCTAGATGAAAAGGCCAGACTGCTCCTTCTTGGGGACAGTCCGGTTGCCTTTTAACAGTGCCTACTTCAACGCTGGAACTGTACAATGAGGTCGGGTTCCCATCTTGACCCCTGGCCCCAATGTTCTGCCACTCGCCGCTTTTTGTTAATTCAGAGGGACAGGTGGAGGACCTCCGACATGGCTGGTCCCTTCCTCAGGGCGATGGACTAACCAAAGAACGACCTCAGAGATCAGGGAGAATGGCAACAACACACCGTATCTTCTTTTCCTCTACAGCCCCACCACCAACGCATCTGATGGGTCCCCCCTTCCGTCGGGGAAAGCGGAATGCACGGCAGCAACACCAACACACCTCTCCTCCCGCGATCCCTCTTCCATGGACACATCCAGAGTGTGCCCTGGGGAAGCCAACTCAGACCTTCCCCTCCTGTTATCCTTTGGTCTCACCATGACAAGGAGGAGATATGTCGAGAGGGAAGATCCTCCAACCTCTTATAACACATCCTAATCTCTCTTGATAAAACCTACACTTGATATGGCCAACAAATACCAACATAACTAAAAAAAATCTAATAGTAATAATAAATATCTGTGGACTATTACACACCAGCTAGCCCCGTGCTAAGTACTGTAATGACTTGTGTTACGGGTACTAGACAACTAGTTTTATAAATTTAAGAAATTTTATATATTTAAGGTTTTTATTAAAGAAATAATATTTAAACATCCATGACCAAGGCGTGATTCGAACCCGCAACCCCCGGCGCAAACATGTTCTATTTATCTGAGCCCTGTACCACTGCGCCAGCCTGGTCGTCAAATGTACATAATTGAACATTTTAGACTAAAGCAAAGTTTTGATTTTTTAAATCTTTTAATGACATTACATAAGAAGCGGTTGTTTTTTTTATAGCATAGGAGTCAAACAAGCAGTTGGGTCACCTGATGTAAAGTGATCACCAACGCCCACAGACATCTGTGACACCAGAGATCAATTAGATTGCAGACCTTTGAGGAAAGAATAAGCTCTTCTCTGGAGGATCCCTGCTTTTTTCTTGAAGATCCCTAAGTCACCGGATTCCAAATAGTTTCTTAGTAGTCAGTCTTTTAGTAGTTGAACCAAGCTGAACATGTTTTATAACAATTTCTATTTTCTCATATTTTGAATTTTTCTATTTACAGCCAACCTGGATGAATCTGATCTAGCAATCACTGAATCCCAAGAGAGATTTGTAAGTTTTTCTCCACATTTTTAGGGTTACATAGTCAAATGGCAAAATTCGTCATGTATCACAGCCATTCTTTTCCGAAACTATTATCTATTGGGCTTTCATATTTGAATTTTGTAGGTTGATGTATTGGTGGGTGAGTGTCTATGAATAGGTCTTCAAAAATAATATTAAAGTTACTAAAACCATTTTTCGTCGAGATAGATGCTTCCAAAATGGCCAAAATGAGTGTCCGGGGGGGACCCCCCCTTCTAACTTTTAAAATAAGAGAGTAAGAAATCTAAAAAATATATATGCTGTAGATCTAAATGGAAACTTTAAAAAAAAAAGAAATTGGTTTGAGAGAGGTATCATTATTAGTTTTTGAGAAGATGAAAAACATTTTCGTTCGTCGTTCATACAAACGCTACGGAAAACCAAGTTATTTTAATTTCGAATAAAAAATATCACTGAGACACCTATACCTTTCGGAGGTAAGGGGTGCCCTGGGTGTACGAATCCGACTCGCACTTGTCCGGTTTCTTTTTGATGTAATCAAATGCTATGAACATGAAGAGAATCCCAGTCTTCTCAGATTCTTCATCAGATTGCTATGAACGCTCATAGGACGAGACTAGGTTCAAGGTCCTAAAAGGGACAGATCCACACTCTCCATGCACATGGAAAAGAAGCATTCAGATATAAGAGTTATAATAGCTAATATAACTTTGAAGACGGGCTTTGCTCACACACAATAGCTATAGGCCTTGGAACTGAAATGAATGTTAGTTAGTAGTAGTAATAGTAGTAGTAGTTATAATAAATTACACTACTGATATTAATATAACAGTAGAATGTCTGCACGCTGCTATTATATGATGCTAATTACCTTTTTAAGGTGTTTATCCCCATAATGTTATTATGAGAGTGTATAGTTATATGGTACATATGTTTCATAGATTAGAATGACACCACAGTATCAGGGAGTGACAAAAAATTTAACTCAATGTTAAATCAAATACTCTTTAGATAGACTTGTTATTCGCTTAGCAGTTTTCTCTTCAAATGGTAAAATATTCAAAAAATATATTTTTCAGGTTGATCCAATAACAAAGAGACCTATAGAAGATCCGGTAAGGAATACAAATTGTGGCCACATATATGAGAAGCAAACAATATTCAATTTGATCAATGTGAAGCATAGAGTAAGATGTCCAGGTGAGCTCATAAAAAAATATTTAAAAAAATGTGTATATTAACTTTCAATGCCCTTTTATGCTGTGTAATTGAGGTGACTAGCTGTAGAAGTCCATATGACAACATAAATAAAGATGGACTGCTCCCCTGACAATCATCCAGGTTGGTCAGTTAAGTTTTTTGACACCAAGAAAATTTTTCTTCTCCTTTTTCTCTAAGGCACTTATTTGGCTCCTGATACTTCTGTGTGGTGAACCTTTCATGTGTGGAAAACCTGTAACTGCTAAACATAGATTAAAAAAAAAGATTTTTAAAAATATTTGCTCCCTTGCTAGTCACATTTATTGCCTACAAAGACCAGCTATCGTATAAAGACTTCTGCCTAATTTTTGCCAATGATAGTTATATATTATATTCTAGATTTAGCCGAGACAAAGTGACTATACCAAGTTCTAACCGGCAAAAACTAGACGTAGCTGCACTTCAGGATGCTAGCACTAGCTGTAACATATATAATTGTAATTTCAGTGGCGGGATGCGGTAACCGTAATCTTCTAGACGCGTCACAACTGGTGTGTGACGACGAGCTGCGCTTCCGCGTGCAGCTGACTCACAGTTCTACGCGCCTCGACGACACCGCGGTGACTGTCGACAGTCCCGTGCACTAGCCGACAGTGCCGTGCACTGACCGACAGTGATGTGCACTGACCAGCAGTGATGTGCACTGGCCAGCAGTGATGTGCACTGGCCGACAGTGATGTGCACTGGCCGACAGTACTGTACACTAGATGAGTGTTATACACTAGCCTACAGTACTGTGCACTTGTTGACAATGTTGTAAACTAGCCGACAGTGCTGTTCACCATTTGACAGCGCAAAACATTAGCTGGCAGTGCTACCCACTTTCGGATCTTTCTAAGAGTATAGTCAAACCATATAAAATGTGTCATTAATAATTATAATGAAAGTGAATGTACAAGAGAAATATATAATTTTTATAAAATGTTCTCTTTTTAAAGAAGGCTCTTTAAATGTTACATTTATGGTTTAAGACTCACAAACATACCATAAGTGTTATTTATAGCAAGAAATGAAAAGAGATTACTTGGTTCTTGGTTTTTTATTCTGCAATCCAACTTTTGCGACTTGTAATATTTAATAAACTTTGATTGTAATAAAACAACATGTAGGCAATCAACTTTATTAGCCGGGAATGTACATCTAACAGTGCATAAAATCTCACTATTCAGCAAAAAATTACAAATTTATAACCATGATTTAATTATAATAGCTAATATATTAATAATTATATTTTCATTAAAGTGTCTAACCGTGGAGAACCCACGAGTTTTTTCGCATCAAGTGAATATCAAGATCTTGTAAATAATGGGCTATTTTGTAAGTTTTCAAAAACCACTCCAGAACGTTTATCAGTAATCAAGGAACTTATACATTTTTTGTTTTTATTTCTGATTTCAAATTTTCAAATTAAAGATTCATAATATATAAAACCCGCGAAAACGCTTCTTTAAGCAAAATTGCGTCTTGAGACGTATTAACTTGGTTGGCGTTCCTAAAATTACTGCCAGTACCTCCTACTTAGAACTTTTGTGTTGTTGTTGTCAGTTGACAAATCCATAAGATGAGCTAGAAATTTGACAAGTGGCTAGTAGGTACTATTAATGAATGAAATATACTTTATTGTGCATATAGTTACATTGTAAAGATAATTAAACTGGTAGTATCAGTAGATTTCGGAATCAGCAGGCACGTGTCGTCAATTTCACGTCGTTTCGTGTCACGTGACTTATGAATAAAAATAAATATTTAAAAAAATAGATTTTATAATAAAATGTTGATTATTTACAAATTATTTCACTACATAATGCCTATATGCTATAAATAACCATATTCATTCAAGATTACATGCAATAAGCTTTTATTTTGAATACTGGAAAATAGCCCATCGCGATAAATGAGGGTATCACGAAAAATGTTAAATTGACAAGAGATTAATAACTATGTGCTGTCAAAGCTGTCGAAATATCGGCTGTTCCTAAAAACAATGCCAATGCTTTTACAGTTATCAAACGTAGAGACAGACTATTGAAAGTAAAGGACAATGGCGAACTCTCTTAAAGTGAGTAAACAGAGTTATTTTACCTCTGACAGTTCTGTTGAAACAGAACAGTATAAACAGACTCTTCATAAAACTGAAATAGAGGATCAATCAAAGAAACAATGGAGGTAAAGAAGCAAGCAGGAAAAGAACAGTGGATGCAGACAACAACGAAGCAGAAGTCTCCGACCCAAAGAGGCCTAGGATCAATCTAGATACTGAAACAAAGATAAAAATATTAAAGTATATAGTAGATAGTGCCCTAGCTGTGTATGAGAAACTAGGAATATGTACGCTTCTAGGTAACATAACAGTTAGCCACCAAATAATGAGTATCCTTCAAGGAGCTCATAATATAATGAGAAAGATGGCCAATTACAGGATGCAATTCGCACAATAATTTGGCAATGACTGCAACAGTAACAAGTGGTGGGTGTTTACAAAGATGTGACATTGATTGTGAAAGAAAAGGCTCTAGCAGTGGGGTTGGAATACACTCAATCCAACCGAACAGACAATAACCATTGGTATGGAATCGCAAACCCCATATTCAACATAATGTCAGCCTTCAAAATGAGGTATGACGAAATAAGAATAGGCGTGTCCAGGATACCAGTGGGGAAGAGGGGAACACAACGGACTATGTGGATGTAGCACAATATGGTCTCACTCCTGCTCATCACGTGTTGCTAGAGGGATCAACATACAAACCTGAGAGGCGCCCTGCGATGGCACAGACGTTGGGACCTTTGACTGCAGTATTGGCAGCACACAAGTCAAAAGATCCGTACAGATCCAAGTGGGTGGAGGCTGTAAAGAGAGACTTGGTCCACATACCCAATTCCATGAATCTTTGCAATGCCATGCAAGGGAAAAGGGCAGAAGAAATCGCGCCTGCATTGAGTGCTTTTGCTGACGTGGTTTTGATTGCTGGGGCTAGAAATGCGCAGAGCCTTCTGCCCCTTGTGCTTCCTTATATATGCTCTTGGCACAACATACCAACTGAAGACATGCAAGATAACAAGAGCTTGTGGTCCAATGCTTCCCAATGAAGTGGATTTTTCAGGGAAAGGAATGTGGAGAATATACAAAGAATGCTCAAAACTTGAATGGTTCCTAGAAACAGCTATGGATGACATTTCAGCTTCTCAAGTGGTATACCATGCAATATTTGGAACTCAAAATGAGGATCTGGGCATATTGCAATCAATCACTGATATGAAAACACCATGGAAGATGAGGACAGAAATAGCAGATAAGTTTAGAAGTGAAGGAAAAACACCCAAGAGAATCGGGCTTCCACAGCAAAGACTTTATGCCAAATTAGCACAGGCCAACATGACAGGGCTTTTGACAGACTCTGCATTCCAGATTAGGTGTTTGCTGGAAAAAGGGCTGTCAAATATATAAATGCCTTTTACAAACACATGAATTCTGATGGCCACAGGCCATACAAGGAGAGCTGACTCTTCATGCTCTCGCTGCTTTCTACAGGAGCTTGAAAATCGTGCTATTGACAAAGAAGGACTCTTACACAACCCATGGAACTGTGGAGTGGAGAGAGATGTCGGGATTAGGAGATGAACATGGACCTATGTCTACTGAGTCAATAAGGGAAAGTGGGAGGTATTTCTGTGGTAGAGTTTAGACAAACTTTTCTTCTCTTTTTTCTCAACATATTATTTACTCACCTGTAATCAATGATAAATGTATTTCATTCCCTTTTTTCTTTATTTTGTTCTCATTTTGTTTCCGAAATTTTGGTAATTAATGACATCTGCGGTCATCCCATGCAAAATACTGCCAGGCAATGACAGTTATCATAATTAAGGTTACCTATGTTATATTTTTCCCTTTTAGCATTATAAATATCAGAAATGATGATTTAAAATAACATCTTAGATGTTACAACTTCATTTCACAAAGAAAAGACTCCTGAAATCCTCGTGGTATTACAACGTTAGCTCATCCCGATTATCTTATAGGGTACTCTCTTAGGCAACATTATGTGATACATTATAATAGGTACATTTTGATATTCACTAGATACGGGATAATGTTTCAAGCTTCATGACAGACAAAACCCTTTAGTGGCAACAGTAGAACCGTTTTCTGTAGTTTTACTTCTACCCTAACGTTAGTTCTGTATTTACAAAATACGTTCGGACCTTGATCGAACAATAAGATACGTTTGTGTTTGAGATTTTGTAAATTCTAATCAGTAATATTTTACAAAAATATTTTGTGCGATATTTTAAAAATACAATAACAACTTCCTTATACGTAATCTGTGCAGTAGTTTTAAAACGTGAGTAAGAGAAAGTTATTAAAATATTCGACAGTAAATTTACTAATAATTTTAAAGCCGACTAAGGTAATATATTAGGCGCTATCTGCTCTACGTAACTATTAATATAATGGAAATATAATAAATGTTACACAGCACAATACTGATAAAAACGAAATACAATAATTGAAATGATAATTGAAAACAAATATTAAAGTACAAATAAAACAATTGTAAATTATTATCTGCAAAGCGATGCAATGGGTGTTATCCGGAATACGACAAAATATAGCTATAGCACTACCAATGTTTAGATAGCTAAAACGCCGATCGCCACAAACTAAAAAGAAATTGTTTCATGTAAAAAGTATAATCGCAACAAACAATATAATATGATAATGTACCTTCTCTTTGTCCCAAAAATGCGTCTAGCTATTGTCTAAATAAGTACCTATATACAAGGTTGATAACAGCGAGAGGCATTAAATTAAACCCCTGTTCGCGCATCTACGTCACGCATGTCAAAAATACAGTGACTGTGATTGGTTCTTCATATTGTCATCGGAGGGACGCTTCGCCATTTTATTTTACTCCTATTAAAAAATTCGCATTAAGACGTCATTGGTTTAACATAAAATATTATAAAATTTGTAAATATGTATTTTTGAATATATAGCATTATTTTAAAATAATCGCAATTTTACTGGCTATCTATATATTATAATCATATCTTATTCAAGTCTACGCCGCAACACCCCATATACTATAAGTGCCTACAATTAATCCGAAACTATTAAAAAAAAGATTACGACAAGTATACGAAATTACTTTTTTCAAACAAGTTAAATAGCGAAAATATGGAATCATACTTTATAGCGGCGCGTGCAGCGAACGGCAACCTCGTACATGGTGAATGACCCCGGCCGGCCATACTGCCTATCAGCTGGCGTGTGCGAAGTGAGAATAAACTTTAAAAAAATCCTATGGCTAAGCTATTGCCCCGATTGATCTAATTTTTGTTGTGTAGCCTGGAAATTATACAGTTAATATGTGGTTTCATTTAATGCCTCTCGCTTGTATCAACCCTGTATAAGACTTATAGCTTGCTCCACAAAATTTAATTTCCTTATCGACTCGACAATGTAAGGGCTTGCCAAGAGCAGAGATGGTAGCTGTAACATACTACTCAGCTATAGGCCACAGTTATATGGTAACTTACTCGAGATTATAATGTACAAAAATATAGACAATTCGCTTGTCACTTATGGAATGGTTCTGCTTAAAATATGATAAGTAAAACTAATAAGTAGATGTTCACAAATAATATCATTAGATACACCTCGCACTGTTACTTATGAACATAAATGTGACATATAATATATAAAATTTCATGTTATTTGTAAACTTATCCTAAGAGTTTGAAATCCTAACTTAACCAGGGTTGTATAGCGTTTGGTAGGACAGAATTCTGGGGTAAAATGTACTACTTCGGACCAATATATTAAGACAAACCGGAAAAGACTACCGTAAACTACATTTTTTCAACTCAAAGAAATACACATATATTTTTTCAATGTAAAGAAACAGATTACATCTATTATTCCACCGGTTCGGGTAGGTAGGTAATTAGGTAATAAGCATTATTTACTTACATTTTATAACAATAAAAGTCTTAATATTAAAATATTTAACGATATTTAAATTGGCAATGTACAATTTTTATGAACATATAGATGGTGATACATATGGTTTGGACATGCGCACAAAAATACAATAAATGCAAGTTTGCAATAGAATACAGGTTCACAAAAGCAATTCAGACATAACAGCTCTAAAAAGTCAAAGAGCATTTATTAAATAGTAATAGTAGCGTATATATAAAAATTTAAGTAGATTTAATTTATGACTAGAGCTTAACATACGTGAAAGGGACGCGACTACTTACTACTATTGCGATATACCATGGTTGACCCATAGAAATGAAAAACGACATGAGGGGTCTATAGACCCCCTGAACGAAGTTCATTGTAAAAGTTCGCTATAGAGTCATAATCTATATAAAATTTTCAATGTAAATTATTATATATAATGAAAATGTTGTGCAGGTAAGCGGCAAGCAATGTGTGGAGAGTCGATTATAACCGAAGGAAAGCCGTGTGCGGCTGACGTAAAAGTTTTTACGAATCGCTCCCATCACGCTTAATACATGTACCGCACAATAAACAACTTCGTTCGATCATTACTAAACACGGATTTTTCCACCCACCCACCAACATATAGCGAAAGAAGCAAACTTTTTTTTATTAAGAGGGAGTGGTGTCGTGCCGTTAGGGACACCACTCCCCCTTAAAGGAAAGAGTAGAAATATGAAGACGTCACTTTATAAGTGCGTTTTTTATGTATATGTGCATTTAATTGTACTAGTTCTACAACAAACATGAGTATTCAAAATATATCAAAGGCATATCGCTCGAAGGGCAACTACCCGTACATTTTATATGGCCCCTGCAGCCATTTTAAGGCATTACTATATTGGTGTTACGATAAAAAGGAAACTACATACATAATTACTAATACCCTAAGGTGTTTGTCATAAATCGACTATTGTCCGGTGGCAACTACTTAAACAGAGGCTTGAGAATACCATTGTCCACTATGACGTCATATTGAGGAAATTCAGAAGATTCTAGATGTGATTTTTTTAGGGTTCTGTATCTCAAAGAAAAAAAACGGAACCCTTACAGGATCGCTTTGTTGTCCGTCTGTCTGTAAGTCTGTCAAGACCTTTCTCTAAAACGCGTGAAGGGATTAAGCTGAAATTTGTCAAATACGGAGGTCAGTTACGTCTTGATGCCTTGAAAAAATCACACTTCAAAGTTAACGCAATAAAAAGTTATAGCCATTTATGCACAAATTTTGTATGAAAACGCACTTTTTCGAAAACCTATAGGATACTTCCTGTTGAGCTAGAATTCTGAAATTAGGTAAGAAGTAAGACCTTACAGTGTACATATAGGAATAAATCTAAAAATTGGTAAATAAAATTTATATCACTGGACAAATCATTACCAACTTATGCATGTAGTTCGTTTCATACTAAATGTATGCAAGCACCCGCATACATGTTTGTCAACTTGTCGCAGGGAAGTGTAATTTTCTCAGCGTCTTACTTTTGCTCATACCTCCCGTTCCTACGGAACCCTCGGTGTGCGAGTCCGACTCGCACTTGGCCTGGTTTTTTAGTGACTAACAAAAATAAACCCATATTTTCGGATAAATATGGGCGCTCGTTGACGAATCTATGTTTCAAGTAGAAAGGGAGCCGGCCTCCCAATCCATTGTGTAGGTAACGATGTGCAAAGATAAACTATAGCCTCTAGTTTAGCTTGCTCCCGGAAATAGTCTGAACACGTTAGGTTGTACCCACTATAGAAGCGAAAGGGATCATTCAAGTATTGCGTAAGCAGATTGTTTGTAATTATTACAGTTTGTCAGCAAGAATCTGTGTAAATATTGCAAGGAAAAAAGCAAAGCAAATACGGGTGGTATTTGCTCTTCAGTGCTTACGTAATACCCGAACGTACCCCAAAGCCCCAAGTTAGGGTGTAAGAAACGTTCGAGTGGTAAATTACTTTAAGTAAACGTTATTTTTATATCACTATATTGTATTAAATATATTTGTACGTGCGCGAGGTAGAGGCTAGTGTTTGGTCTACGCCGCCTACTCTATAATATCATCTTCTAGAGGACATTAATATGCAATTATAAATATTTTTGGATTATGCCGAAGTACAGCGAGTATGGCACGGCGCGTGATTATATTATATTCGCTCTAGTCGGCGGGGACTAAACTCAGTATCCACATGTAATTTGGAGATCAGGGATCATGAATCTCCCGCAGGGGAGCGGGGACAGGAGGGTCACCGAGACTTCCCCGTATAGCGGGGAGCGGAGACTTTGTCGGGTCACCGAGAAAACCCCTCCCCCGTACGAGGACGAGCGGGCCCTAGTCGGGTCACCGAGGCTGCCCCTTCCTGGGGGGAGCGGGGGCCTACTCGGCGTTCACCGCCGCCAGGAACCGTTCCACGCGTGCCCGCACCCCCTCCCCGAGGTCCCCCCTCGCCGCCACGAAGTTGTTGAGCGACTCGGGGACGCGCGCGCGGCGGTACTCAGCCGCCAGTTTACACGCCGTCAGCTCCAACAGCGCTAGAAGGTTCTCTACCACCGGCAACTGCAGCTTGGCGCAGTTGCTGTCGAGCAGCAACGCCGCGTGTGTCGCGACGTCCGCCGGCACGCAGTCGGCGGCCGACAGCAGCGTCAGCGACACTATCGCCTCGCTCTGCATCAGTGAGTGCGGCGACACCATCATGCCCACTAGGCTCGACACGCAGCTCTCGTCCTGCAACAGTCAATGAATGAATGAATTAATTAATTTTATTTATTTCCCCACAAAGGTACATGATATTTAAAGATACATGCTTAGTTTTTTGTAACACTAGAATATTTGTAAGAGACTTGGTGTCTTTACTAGGAAACAGTAACAGTATTGCATACTTTTTTCTATGATATAGGGGGCAAACGAGCAGCTGGTGCTTAGTGACTACCGCCGCCCATAGACATCCGCAAAACTAGGTGTCATGCAGACGCGTTGCCGGCCTTTAAGAAAGAGGAATGCTCTTTTCTTGAAGATCCCTAAGTCGTATCGGATCGGAAATACCGAGGAAGGCAGCTGGTTCCATAGTACTGTTGTACGCGGTAAAAAATGGCGTTTATACCGCACAGTACTACATTTAGGAATATCGAGGTGGTAGGTGTGGAACTTTGAGTTCTGTCGCGATGTCCTATGATGGAATGAATTAAATGAATGAATAAAATGAAAAAAAAAATGAATCAAAATCCTACTTAATGCGATAATCACAAACTCACACTCATTGTCGCTCCTCATCTGGACATAGAGTACGGAGATGTTCCCATGTGATAAAAGAAGAATTCTACTACGTAACCTATAAGGCAAAGCTTAAAAGCAATAATCCTCGACCAATGCGGTCCGCGACTAATCGCACACATACATCACAAATTAAGAGGAATAGATGGAAGACAGTAAGGTCCAAATCGATATACAGGATACAAATTAGAATGAAACAATTATTATTGAATGAAGCAACGCAGTGTTCAACAAACGTTACTTCATTCAATAATTGTTACATTTTATTAATATCTAAAATTTAGATATTAATTACACATAGACATACAATATACATTTAGATTCTAAATGAAGAAGAATTAATTCTTAATTCTAAAACTAGATGGCGCTGTATAAGCCTTTGTGGGGATTTCGCGAGAATATCACTAAGAATGAGCAAAAAATACACTTATTATACTATTCATCATCTCGATTCAGGGAATCAAAGAATCAATCGAAATCAAAAAATGAATTTTACTGTTGTTTTGGGTTCCCGCCAAAAAATTATCTCTTCAAATGTGTTCCGCCAAAAGTAAGACACCCCTGTCGTATACGATACCTGAGCGATGCAAGCGATCTCCTTCGCACGCGCGCACGCGCATTGAACCTCTCGTGACGACCGCGTTTCTGATTCACTACGTTCGCGTTGCGACTGTCGCGAAGTTATTTTAACCCAGCGGCAATTGCCGCACCGGTGTTGTAGACACCTACCGATTGATTGAAGTGATGGAGGAGCTGGTGCGCCTCTGCTTCCGGTCGGAGAACGCGCGCCCCATCCAGGCCCTGCATCTTCCTGGCCATTCTTCGCCTTACGCGAGACTCACCCCGGGGATATATGGGATAATTGAGTTCCTCAACATCCCCGGGGTGCAAATTTCGGCTTGGCGTGGGCATGCCGGACAGGCACAATGCCACCGGTGCCAAGAATTCCGCCACTCCAGTCGACATTACCTACGGCCGGGAGCCACCGGCGCCGGCGATCTGCGCTAACTGC
>LUGF01045731.1:71171-83730 GCA_001625245.1 Calycopis cecrops
GGGGGGGGGGGGGGCTCTGTGATCCCCAAGGCGATGTCGGACACGGCTACCAATAGGACAGGGCTTGGGTGGAGAAGCAAGACTAAGCGCAGCTCAGCTGGAGTCCTTCTGTCCCTCTGAATCAGCAGACGGCGGCGTGGATTAGGACGACCGACGGGGCGTGCTCCTTTTTTGGTGTATTGGGAGCAGGGGTCAGGATGGCAGCCCCTAGTCTGGGCTAGTAGTAATAATTATTTCAGGCTGTCATACAATGGAACAGAGTCTGCAGAGAAAGAAGTTACTTGCCCCAACCACAGCCTGTTCCAGGGCATCCAGCATTTGGGCGACTTCAGGGTTTTCAACAAGATGTTTAGGCACCCAGCCGAAAGCGTGCCACGCAAGATGTACTGCGAAGAAATGTTCCAGTGTAAAGTGAGTTGCTCTCTATATTATGTATCTTTTTTAGAATAGAATAGAGTTTATTCAGAACAAAGTTACTTTACATAAACAATACAATAATTAATTTTCACAATTAGACATGCACATAAAACGTAGGCAATACAGACATATAATTAGAAATATTTATAAATAAAAAAACAATGATCAAAATTAAAAAAGAAAAAAATATATAGCACAAATAAAAAAAATACACACTCACATTTTTATACAAGTTTGATAAAACTGATGAAACCATATATTTAGAATATTATTTTCAGGCTACACAACAAATATCAGATCAATCAGAACAATAGTTTAGCCACAGGATTTATTTCATAGAGATATAATCTGATATCTATGATTTGTTTAAAGTTGTTTCGTACTATACATACGATGTAACATACACATTATTGACATATACCATACACACAAGCGAGAGGCATTGAATGAAACCACTTAATTAGTGTATCGGGGTGAATGACCCCTGTGTGAATGTGCTCGCTGTAGACGTCCGGTACAAAGAGTGACAACATTTTTTCGCTATTTAACTTGTTTGAATAAAGTACTTTTTATTAAGCCTATGGTAATCTTTTTTAATAGTTTCGGATTAACTGTTGGCACTTATAGTACCTATATGTGGTTTCGTATTGATTAATTAGATGAATATTGTTTATTATATTAATTCTAAATCTTTCAATACGTTTTAAATTAACTGGCCTCACAGCATACAATTACGCATACAACTCGGGAAAAGCGAGTGGTTTTAAGGGACTCCCGCCGCAAGATACTTACGTCGTATATACGGCTTATATAAGTTATTCTGTCTTATGGCATATTAATTATCATAAATATTTATTCTCTAAAACTTCACTAGCATCAGTTGATTCAAATCAAGATCTTCTATAATCTTTTGTTAGCTTTGTTTTTATGGTGCTTGCACTGCTTGATATCTCTATTAACAACTTTATTAGCCCTACCTAGCAAGCGTGACCGCATTTGCACCTTGCCAATCCTAGAACACCTAAAAGGAAAGGGTAGCTGGGACCTCCAAGAAATATTTGAGTGGGTGTTGGTATCATAATTACAATATATTAAATCATTGTAGACTATACATGTCAAATCAAAAATGTTGACTCGCTCTAACCTGGCCCGTCAGAACGATAATCAACTCCGTCTGGCGCTCCAGGAACTAAAAGAAATTAAAACAGAGAATGAAATCTTGCTTAGTGAACGTGACGATAACCAGCAGGAAATGTTAAAAGTATTACAAGAAATTCAGACCTTAAACTAGAATTAAATAAATTAAGTGAGAAGTATGAACTTCCGTATACGGAGAATATAGATTTAAAGGACACTGTAAAGGGTTGCGACGAAATTAGTGAATTACAGATGTCATTAGAATCTATAACCAAAAAATAAGAGTTAGCACAAAATGAAAGAAGCCCGCAAATTAGTTGTATGAATGGTCTACTAGACATTTCTCGATACAATGAAGAACGATCTGAGTCTTTACTGAGACATAATAACTGTGATTGCAATTGTTCAATAGTAAACCATTCATCCATAGCTAATATTCCAGATAAGAAGATTCATGTAGATGGCACAGATACTGTATCATTCAATACAATCTCAAAAGAAGACACAATAAACATATATAGCGATGAACTCGGTAAAAATATATTGGAGTATTGATTAATCGGTTGTATCCGGGACGGCAAATACTAAACCATTGTATGCCAGGGGCTGATTATGATCAAATAGTTAGTAGAATACCGTCCGAATACAACTATAATTACTTTAGTTGGGAGACGTGGAAGTGTGAACAAGGGCACTATTATAAATTTCTTAGAGTTGTTGAGTAATTTACCTAATATTAAGAAGGTGATTTTATTCACAATTCCATGTGTAAATAAGTTCCTAACAGAAAACAAAATTAGGTACAAATTAAATAGCTTGTTGTATTCTGCTGCTAATAATAATTGTCTTTTATTGAATAACAACTTAGATTATGTATACTATCGCGATGCAACTTTAAAGGCGAGACCAAAAAGTGTGTCTCCCGATTCAAGCGAATTCATTATAAAGTGAATTATAAAAAAAAAACTACTTATACAAACAAAATCTGTTAAATTATTACATATTTTATTTTTTTTCTGTTTCATAATATCTAAGCGGCTTCTAAAAGCACCAATAGCTTTCTTCGTATTTTTCTTCGGGTTTTGTAGAATAGATACATTTGCATTTTGCTGTCGTAAGTCGTCGTGTAAGCGAGAGGTACCTATTCGGTCGTGCCGGCCCAATTAGGCTACATGAATGCATGTAGCGTGGCTCTTACTTATGTTATATTTAACCTTGTGTTTGCGGAGATTGACACTATTCATAACTTCTTATCGATATGTTCAATGAGTTAGTACATGTTCAATGAGGTAGTTATATAGTACACATTACCCACACGATGTACCTTACAAATAATTAAAAACATGTTTTAGATTTCCTCAAAATGTTGATCTTCAACAAAAATGGTTAAAGATGGTTAACAGAGAAGAATGGGTTCCCAAAAAATATTCTACTATTTGCAGTAAGCACTTTGAACAAAAATGCTTTTCTTATAGAGGCGTACGAAAAGTAAAGCTACTTTCTTGTTTTTTTATTTATTTTAAAAGAGCTTTTCTAGAGGCGTACAAAGTTAGCCATTTTTGTAGAAGATCCACACTTTGAGGAAATCTAAAATATTGTTTATTTATTAAAAAATGTATCTACTATTCTGTGGACATAATATCGATAAAAAGTTATCGATAGTGTCAACTGTCAATCTCTAAAAATCAAGGTGAAATACAAGGGAATTCACGTATTTGTTATTATTTTAAATCAAAGTCATATGCATTTACGGCATTGATATAATAAAATGTTATAAAATTTCCCATCTATATGCGTATAAAACTTTAGTAACAGTTCTCAAACATTGCTTTTAGAGGCCTAAAGGTTTAAACCGTATTTACGTGTGAAATGTGGGTTTTCTTTTTTAAATGAGTTATATCTTGTTACTGGACACATAACCATAGTTAATTACGTCTAATAAATACTAATTTATATTTTAAAATCAAAGATTTTTCTAAATAATGAGGAAAATGTGCCGGTCATTATTACGCTAGGCCGTTACAGGCCGTTAGAACGTATGTGAATGGTCTCGTATATCTGTCTCGCTCTAACGTACGTATACTATGCTCTTTCTCTTTTGCATTGCCAATCTATAAATGTATACTTCATCTAAGAATAACAATGACTGTAAAATAGAAATTCTTGACATAAATAATACATTAAATTATCATTTGACATTAAATAAGTATAACCTATCTTCTTATTTTAAGAGAGAAATAGCAAATTTGTTACACTCTTATTTATTTCTAAGTACAGCCAAGTGTTTGGCTACCCAAGTACCCAGATCACTGGTTCTTTTGACCAGCACACTGACATTGTTAATGACTTGGAATATGTTCCAAATAATTATTCTTTAAATAAGATTTAATGACAATCAATCAAAAGATAAAATGCACAATGTAAATCTCAAAAGACAAACAATAACCCATCTTGCTTAATAAATGTGGTGCATCAAAACTTACAAGGTATGTACGGTAAAGATTTAGAAATTGATTTATTTTTGATATTTTAGATATACTTTGTATTATTGAGCATTGGTTAAAAGACTATAAAATTATGTTTCAATTTAAAAATCATCATCATAATTCATAATAACATTAAGTTTAAAGAACGTAAAGACATTGTGAGTCTCTCTATTGAGCGTACAACAGAAGTAGCCTGTGCAGAAATAGGAGATTTCATCTTGCTGAGCGTCTATCGTCCACCAAATGGATTGTATGATTTATTTGAAGAAGTTATGGACAAAGTATTAACTAAACTAAGTGCATCTAACAAACATTTCGTAATTTGTGGTGACTAAAATAAATTTATTTGATAACAGTCCCATCATAGTTAGATTCACTACTTTGTTTAAAGTGTTTAAAAGATCTTTTTCCCGGATGTCTGTGGGGCCTACAAACGACTACAGACCATAAAGATGGACAATCTTAACAGCCTAATCTTCACGGGACACGGAGGACTGAGAGCATATCTGCACAGGTTTGGCCTTAGGGACTCGCCCACCTGTTCCTGCGGCGTAGGGGAACCAGAAACACTGTTTCATGTTCTTCTCGAATGTCCCAGGTTTGCCAGAGATAGGTTTGAATTGGAACAAGCCACGGGCGGGCAGGTCAAAGACCTTGCTGAAATGATTCGGGGCAAAAAGACATACCAAAAGTTTCTTGACTTCGCTAGGAGAGCTGCAGGGCTGGCAGCAAAATCTAATGGGGCAACAGCCATTTACATAATATAATGATTCCATAAAGTAAGCATCGAATATAGATAGGATATCCATAAAGAAGGATAGAAAGAGCTCACCTAAGATAACCTCGACAAATAATGTCTATAAGGCTTATTGAACACCCGAGCTTCCCCTATGGGACTTGCCGTATTAACCCCATCATTCTATCTATTTAGATTTAATTAACCATTAATGTACACAAAAGATTATTATTCACTGTCCCAACTGATTGTTATTTTATTGGTTGTATAATAATATTAATAAGATGAATTTGTATTAATTATATGTTATATATATATGTATAATAATGTATTACTGTAAAATTACCATTAGTTTTAAGGATGCTGCCACAGTGGAAGCAGTAGGTGTATTGTGCAAATTTAAAAAAAAAAAACTACTTTGTAATCATATAACTTAATAAATCTTTTCTTTGAACCAACTAGAATAAGTGAAACATCTGCAATATGTATAGATAATATTTTTAGGAACGTAGCTCCTATACAAAAGAAAATTATAAGCCTGTTAATCTCTGATCATTGTGAACAGATGGCTATATTTCATAATATTGACAAAAGAAACAAAGCTTGTAAAGAAAATATTACATGTATACCAACTAATTTAAAACGTATTGAAAGATTTAGAATTAATATATTAAACAATATTCATCTACATAATCAATATAATAGTCCAGATGTGGCTTTTAGTAAACTTTTTAAGATAATAAGAACTAACTATAATTCTATTTTTACTTCTAAAGCAGTCAGATCTCAAACTGAGAAAGGTAAATTTAGTGAGTGGGCAACGACAGGAATTTGTAAGAGTAGAAGAGTAGTAGAGAAGAGCTTTATTCTGAAAAAATATATAAGCATAGTGTATATTTTAAAAATGATGTTAAAAAATATTCAAACATATTTAAACAAGTATGTAATACAGCTAAAGCTTTGTGTATAAAAAATATAATTATAAACTCGAAAAATAAAGTAAGGACAAATTGGAATATAATAAGTAGTGAAACTGGAAAAGTCAAAAATAGTTCTTCTGATTTTTGTCTTTGTATCAAAGTTAAGTCTGACGAAGAAGTTGCGATGTTATTTGAGATTTTTTTGGCGGATATTCCATAAAAAAGTAAGGACAAATTGAAATATAATAAGTAGTGAAACTGGAAAAGTCAAAAATAGTTCTTCTGATTTTTGTCTTTGTATCAAAGTTAAGTCTGACGAAGAAGTTGCGATGTTATTGAGATTTTTTTGGTGGATATTCCAATTTCAACTACCAAAAACTTGATATGCTCCCCTGCCGCTGCTGAATCATTACTTAAATTTTTTTTAAGGAAATGTGATGTCAATTTTAACTTTCATGAAATTGAGCCCCAAGACATTATTTTGGCTTTTAAAATGTTAAATATTAAGAACACTACCGATTTATGGGGCATATCTATAAAGTTCTAAAATCAATAATTGATAAAATTGTTCCTAATTTATCTTTAATATTGAATAAATGTATAAAATATGGAGTATTTGCTGTCTTAATGAAGCACTCTAAAGCCTGTTTTCAAATCCGGTTATACAAGTGATACATCTAACTTTCGACCGATATCTATACGTACTACCGGCTCTCAGTAAAGTATTTGAAAAGTTAATTCTAAACCAGTTACAGTCTCATTTGAATTCTAATAATTTATTACATGACAAGTAATTTGGTTTAACAAAAGGACGGTCTACTACAGATGCTGGTGTCAGTTTAATTACTTTTATTTTTGGGGCGTGGGATGATTCGCAGGATGCGCTAGGTGTGTTTTGCGACCTATCCAAAGCTTTTGACTGTGTACAGCACGAAACATTGGTCAGGAAATTACACCATTATGGTATAGAAGGCGCGGCACGCAACCTCTTGACTTTATATTTAAATAATAGAAGTCAAAGGGTTGAGGTAAATAAAAAGAGATCGAACGGAACTAAAATAGAAATGGGGGTCCTACAAGGGTCTATTTTGGGACCATTTCTTTTCCTAATATATATAAATGACTTGCTATGTCTAGTTAAAGATAATCACGATATAGTCCTATTGCCGATGACACGTCTTTTATGACAACAAATGAATTGAGATGAAGTAAATAGTTCGCTCTCCATGATTGTACATTGGTTTAGTGTTAATAATTTACTACTGAATAGTAAAAAGACTAAATGTGTTAATTTACTTTACCTAATGTTAGACAGATTACAACCAATGTACTATTAAATAGTGAAACTCTAGATCTAGTGGATTCGACAATATTCCTAGGGATAACATTAGACTCTAAACTGCAGTGGGGTCCTCATATCACTAAACTTGCAAATAGACTTAGTTCTGCAGCATTTGCAGTTAGAAAAATTAGACATATTACAGATGAATATACTGCAAAATTAGTTTATTTTAGTTACTTCCACAGCATTATATCTTATGGTTACATACTGTTGTGGGGAAATGCTGCCGACATATAAAATGCTATTTTCGTGCTGTAGAAGCGAGCTATTCGGGCGATATATAAACTAGCCTCTACTACATCACTTAAAGATAAATTTAAGGAAATTGGTATACTGACTGTTCTCTCTCAATACATTTTAGAAAGTGTTTTGTGTGTACCAAAGAATATTATTGAATTCAATGCGAAAAGTGCTAATCATGATAGAAATAGGTACTAGGAACAGGCACAAACTAGATGTACCATTTTATAGACTGAGAAAAGTAAAAATAAATGTAAATTATATTTTTGTATTGTATATAATTAAGAATGTATTAATTTATATGTTTAGATAAATCTTAAATTAATGAGGCCCGCTGAGTTTCTTTCGCCGGTTCTTCTCAGGACAGGGCTAGGGTTGAACCGGCGGTAGATGAAATTATTGACGTTCAAAAAGCAATTTTTTAAATTTTTTTTTGAATAAAAATATTTTGATTTGATTTGATTTGTATACCCGTTAGACCCTTTAGGTGTTCCTCCCCTTCCACTAACAACGAAGTAACAGGATGCCACATTCACTGCCCTCGTCCGTGGGTCGACGAGGAGGAAGGGCAGGTTCCTCCCAGGAGGAAGGGCAGATACGATAACTACCGATATAAAAATCCGTCTGGTTATGCAGACGCGTTGCCCATCATACATTGTACACTATTCTGACATTGCTCACCATCCTCCTACCTCCTACATGGGCCACCGGCTACTTACACACCGCTGGAAACGCGACACCACAGCTGTCACTTTTTTAAGCCGCGCCGGTTTCGTGCAAGCGAGAGGTAACTCCGCGGTCGTGCCGGCCCAATGGGCTCTTTTACAAGTTTTCATAAACCACTCCAGAATGTTTATCAGTGATCAAGGAACTTATTCATTTTTTTGTTTTTAATTCTGATGAGTATTTATCAAAATTTACAAAATCCGCGAGAACGCTTTATGGCGTCCTGTGACGGTAGTTCGTTGTAACGGCAATGACAAGTAATAAGTGACAGACACTATTAACAAGTGCGTTCCAAAAATCACTGCTTGTACTATTCCGAACTGTAAAACAGTTGACAAATCCATAAGTTGAGCTAGAAATTTGACAAATCATTAGTACTATGAATGAATGAATGAAATAAATATTTTTATTGTGTACCTATATTACAGAATACAGAAAAAAAATAAGTTACATTATAAAGTGATTGACTATTACTCTGTCGGCACTAATCAGTAGACATCGGAATGCGGCCTCTGTGATTTGTTTGACATTTGACAGGTGACAGGAGTACGATTACCATATGGCGTACGCGCTTGTTACGTCATTTTCAATTTCACGTCCTTTCGAGTCACGTGACTCGTGAATAAAAATACGTATTTAAAAAAAATATTTTAAAATAAACTATTGATTTTATTTACACATTATTTCACTACATAACGACTTAAAATACATATTAATTAAATTCAATTCAATAAGATATTTTTTTTTAATTGGAGAATAGTCTATTCGGCTACATGCATGCATGTATGATGTAGCGTAGCACTACTTTCTGCTTGCTCATCACTTACTGCTTGATTATTTCTGCTTTTTCCAGATAACCCACCTGGCCGTGGAGACTGGCTGGAACTCTCCGAGGATATTGCGAGGGGGCGTAGGCCACAACTTCTTCACGATTGTGGTGAAGGTAGACAGAGGCCAATCGTTGTCTGCGCACATCAGGGCCTACTGCGACAAGGCGAGCATACCTAAAATGGACAAATTCAAGAAATACAAACTACAACTCAATTCTGGCTGAATAAAGCTTCACCTTTAAAGCCTTTTCAAATAGCCTTTGTTGCCATTCCCAATACAATTTTTTTTTAATTTTAAAGGGGGTAAACGAGAAATCGGAGCCATTTTCATGATTACAGACGCCCATAAACATGTAAGTCAAGAGAAGTACTCGTTACCAAACACAACTCAATTCAATGAATACCTATAACATGGCTTTAAAGGCTTTTGAAATAGCCTGAAATGAAATGAAATGAAAATGTTTTTATTCAAAATAGAATTATACAAATCACTTTTTGAACGTCGGCAATTATAGATACCTACCACCGGTTTAACCCTATCCCTGTCCTGAGAAGAACCGAAAACAAACTCAGCGGACCTCATGAGAAAGTATCTATAAATATAAAAGTTCAAATGCATCATCATGTTATATAAGATATACAATCAAATTACAATAACAATTCTACAAAAGCAGCCTGGGATAGCCTATAGCGCCGACATTCGGCTAGAACGACATTATTATAACATGAAGCTGCTTTGGTGATGGCCAGGAAAGTTCGCTTTACCTATAATCTAATATATAAAATTCTCGTGTCACAGTTTTCGTTGCCATACTCCTCCGAAACGGCTTGACCGATTCTCATGAAATTTTGTGAGCATATTGAGTAGGTCTGAGAATCAGCCAACATCTATTTTTCATCCCGATATTCCCACGGGATCGAAAGTTACGCGGGTGAAACCGCGGGGCGCAGCTAGTAATTAATAAAATTTCACAACTACGTCTTTGGGCTTGTTTGATTTTTTAAAGGAATTAACGTGTAGATGAAAACCAGGTTTTGTAGATAGATGGTGGCCGAATACGGAACCCTTTCATGTAAGGGCGATCGATTAGAGCTAAGGACTACTTTAGAGTACTTTAGACCACGATGACATTCAGGGTATAAATATTGATCTGGAAGGTAGTCATGGAAAAATCTTTAATATGTACCTATGTATTAAAAAAAATATACATATAATAAAACCGTATAATTCGTGTGTCTGTACATTGAATATATTTACGAAAAAGTAATTGGCGATGTTAAAATGGTATTAGAACACTTTTCAATTACTTAACTGGACTGGAAACTACTGGACAGATTGAAAAGAATCTTTTTGTGTGTGTATCAAAACCACTTTTTACTGCGGTAAAATAACTCATTCCTACGGGAATTCGGGATTTCGGCACACTGCAAGCAAACAATAACAAATCACTTTGATTATAATATTACTGCGCTGCGTGAACGAAGTCGCAGGCACCACCAATATATAGAATCAAGTCAGTTCTCGTCGAGCAAGCCGTATGCGGTTACTCTGCGTTTCCACGGCATTATTTCAGGAATGAAAAAAAGAAAAATAAGTCTTTCGCTACTGATTGGCACCCAAAGGCTGCACGACAATTATAAAGCGAACATGTCTGTATGTTTGTCATCCTTTCACGCAAACGCTACTGCAAGGATTAGGTTAGTTCGGCTCAGTATACAATATTTTTCTTCCACAAAAATAATGGTTGCAGTAGCGGGACACATCTAAGATAAATCTAATATATAAAATTCTCGTGTTACAATTTTCGTTGCCATATTCCTCCGAAACGGCTTGACCGATTCTCATGAAATTTTGTGAGCATATTGAGTAGGTCTGAAAATCGGCCAATATCTATTTTTCATCCCGATATTCCCACGGGATCGAAAGTTACGTGGGTGAAACCGCGGGGCGCAGCTAGTCTAATATATAAAATTCTCGTGTCACAGTTTTCGTTGCCATACTCCTCCGAAACGGCTTGACCCATTCTCATGAAATTTTGTGAGCATATTGAGTAGGTCTGAGAATCGGCCAACATCTATTTTATCGCGATATTCCCAAGGGATCGAAAGTTACGCGGGTGAAACCGCGGGGCGCAGCTAGTATATAATAAAAATGTTTGTTCCTTAGACCACAATACTGAACTAAAACTTCATACACGAAATGTACCTTTCTTCTCTTGCTCCTACAGTAATATAAGAAACGTAACTCTCTCTGTTTCGGTCTTCACCAACTTATAACTCCCTCTCCGCGTCGCGCATTCATCAAGTCAAGCTCGCGTAAAGAAGTTTTATTTCAAGAACATTTTATTTACAAGAAAATTGCTCAGCACTATCTACTTCAGATTCCTTTTTTTTTTGTGGTATAGGGGTGCAAAGTAGCAGTCGGAGCCATTTTCATGAATACCGACGCCCATAGATATAGAGGCTGTACAGATGCGCTGCCCTCCTTTTTCCTCTTATCTCCACTGGCTACTTACATGCCGCACGGAACGCGACCGCAAAGCTGTCGCTTTACGTCGGTTTCGTGCCGGCCCAATTCTGCTACATGCATGCATGCAGTGTGGCACTACCTTATGCAAGTATATTTTGTTAAAATTCATTGATTAAGCGATCGTTAGCCCGGCGCCCGTGGTGTAGGTCAAGACCAGTATGACACACAACTACACAATTATCAACATTATCAACATACATAATATAAATAAACTATATTTAGTGAATCTCCTTGGTCGTCACCTCTATACCAGTGCATACTAATATTATACTATCTATCTATATTAATAATATAAAGCTGAAGAGTTTGTTTGTTTGTTTGCACGCGCTAATCTCTGGAACTACTGGTCCGATTTGAATAATTCTTTCAGTATTAGTTAGTCCATTTAGTGAGGAAGGCTATATACTTTAACGGTATAAAACGGATTCACGTAAACGAAGTTGCGGGCGTCCGGTAGTAGGTACTTACCTAATAAAACGATTTTTTTATGGTTTTATTTTTGTTTGTACCGAACAGACTCCAAAACTGCGTGGCCGGTTTTATTCATCATTATCTAAGCCACTTTATCAGGAAGTTTCTGGCTATATTTCATTACGGTTGTACATTTTTATTCTTTGATTCTTAAGTTGGCACTGGAAAAATCCTAGTAATATTATAAATGTGAGTGTGTGTTTGTTTGTTTGCTTTTACTCTGAAACTACTCAACCGATGGGACCCACCACTCGTCTCACGCCGCCGTCAGCTGATTCAGAGGGACGTACGTGTGAAGGACCCCTCAGTGGAGCTGCCCTTAGTCTGGCCTCCCCCCCAAGCCTGTCCGGTATAGGCAGCTCCGTCTGGAGTTTACTTTGGGTATCAGGTACGCAAGCCCCCTCACTACGACAAGATGCCAGCATCTTCTTTATCACGTGGTGCTGCTAGTAAAAGCCGGTGGCCCATGGGGGTGGGACGAGGGAGGAGGGCAGCGTATCTGTATGGCCTCTATGCGGATGTCTATGGGTGTCGGTAGTCTTGAAAATTGCTTCGACTGCTTAAAAAAAGAAAGACTACAACAAAAAATGCTGTGTGCTGGCTCCTAATTTTTTTTAGGGGAATAATAAAACGAGCGACTAAAAAATAACTTAGCGACTGATGATGAGATACTGTATTAATAACTTGAGCGGTAAAAAAATAAGTGAGCGAAAAATAAACTAAA
>LUGF01045731.1:93754-106061 GCA_001625245.1 Calycopis cecrops
TAACATAAAATTTGACAAGTGGAATGTAAGATTCTGCGTTTCCGACCTATATTATGGACGATTAGTACGAGTTTACAGCGAAACGACAAATCCTTCAGACCCTTTCCGTATTACACCACTTTTGATTGAAATATTTCAGGAAAATAATGTATATCGGACAAGATTATGACAAACTATTAACCTGTCAAGCAGCGCTTTTCGCAAAGAAGAATATAGATTGCAAAGCAGACACAAATATTATGAGACAGATTAAAAATAAACAATAATCCATAGCGATAATGAAAGTGGTCTATTTATACTCGTGGTTGTAAAAATACGCGCGAAACTGCCGTAAATTAAACGGTTCACACTTGTACCGCGGAGGTGCGATCTCGGAAACTATGATGATCCAATTTTAAATGTCAGATAATAATTGTGTAACGCGCTGGCTTCGGCTCAAGTACTCCCGGCTCGGGCCGAGTGGCAGACCTGTCTCCCGAACACTAATTCAGTTCGCGCCTTTTATTGTGATCGGTGTGTTCCGTGCCCATTCCGTCTAAACAAAAGCGCGCCATTTTTTTTATCTGTGATATTTCGTTTTTTTTTGTTATGTTTGTGTTATAGACTTGAGTTTTGAGTTATAATAATGGAAAGAAAAAGGTGATAAATTAAAATTTATACGTTCATTCATATTTATGATGTTTAAATGTTGTTTAAATCACCATTGGTCCTATTGGTGACATTTTTAACACTTAGTACTTTTTAATTAATTAATCAGTGAGTTGTTACTACTACGTAGTACATGTAACTCAATGTAATTAATATCCCTACTTATTTATTTAAAGAATTTGTCAATTGTCAAAGGCATATCATTTATAGATAAAATAACTAGGTATTATTCGAATGATTAATTTAAAAAAGATTTGAAATATTTTATGGTAGTAGTAGGTACGTAGGTATCTTTAGTATGTACTATTAGATCATAATATTATAACATGATCTATGTTGACCAGTCTTTTATTGTGAATACCGAACGATGTTCTCATTTGTTAACGATGTTCATAAATTATTATGTGTTGGTAATAAATTGGAAATAATATGTTTAGAAAATAGGTCCGGACTTCTATAACCTAACATGTACGTAATAATATATTTAGCACAAGTGGTAGCAATACAAGAGATTGGCCATCTTCGTCTTCACTAAAAGAGGCCTATGGCCATCCCTGGACTAGGGTTGCCAACATTTCTTCGGCGAAATATAGTATTATTCAAAATAAGCCATAAAAATATAGTATACTGCAGTATCAAATATAGTACTCAGAGGGCTATACTCTTGGTTTAGGCAGTTGGCAGGCCAGGTTCAAAAAAAAAGCTCAATGAGGCATGAGCATCAATAATCACTATTTTTCGCTTTTTGCAATATAAATTAATTATATATAATATAAAAATTAATTCGGTCTTGAAAATATAGTATATTTCTTGAACAGTACACAGACCTGAAATATACTACCTACATAAAATAGGTACTATATATTATAGTACGGTTGGCAACCCAGGACCGATAGGGTCAGACATTAATGACGGTTATGAGATGAATCAGAGAAGACAGCTCCAGCAAAAAAATCAGTTATGAAAATATAATATTTTTCTGTTGCCGGAAGATGTAGCGTATTATAAATGACTTATGAATGAAAATACGCAGTATTTAAACACCCGACCGAAAAATAATAATGTACTACTATTATACATCATACGTACATAATAATAATATATTCTATCTTTAAAAATTCTTGTACATTTTTACCTTGATAATTTCTTTGATCTTGATAAGTAAATCTATTAACAAAAAATCTAAATAAATACATTTCCCGAACGGTATTTGGGAGACAAAGTAGATGAGTGTCTACTTTATTTTATGTGTATTTACGTAGAATAAAGCCAAATTCTATTACTATCGTACGTCTTTGATTATTTTGTTTTGTCATTGTGTAGTTAGTCGTGAAATACACATCAAATGTTTAGATTGGCTCGTAAGTCGTACGCCGTGTTGTTTTGGTAATAAAAATCTCGGTTCGCGCTTAAGGCTCCACTACACTACTCGCGAAGTTGACCGAGGCTAGGCGAAGACGAGAGTGTGGAGAGGCACTTCGTCTTACGTCGTCCAACTTTACCTCGCCTCGGGCGACTTCCATTTTTTGTCGGTTTTTGCGCGCGTCTCAAAGGACTCGAAGATTCTTCGCAAGATTGTCCGAGAGTGTGGGCACGCACTTTATTCTTGGGGTTACTTCGGGGAGCTATTTGACGAAGCATCGAAGCGAGTAGTGTAGTGGACGCTTTAGGTTTGAACTTATAGCACAGTTTTCTGAATAACTAGCAACAACAAAGTTTCAGTAGGCGGTTTTATTGCAAAGTTCGCCATTCAAATATCATAAAGACTAGGATGTTTCGTGTATGGTTATTGATCTCAATATTTAATAGTTGAACATCTTATTTACTGTTATTATTATTTATATTTTTATTTTATTATTTATTAATATAATTTAATATATCCGATGTGCAATGCAGCTGGGTCTCACCTGGCTTCCCTCACTTTTTATTATCCGTTACAAATTTAATTTACGGAAGTTTATATATTTATTTTAAAGTTTAGTTATTCTAAATTTATTCTATATGGACCTTAAAAATAAACATAGATTAACTTTATCCAAGTATTAACCTAGTATTTAACTTATACGTGTCAAATTCCATATTAATAAACAGTATGTAAATTGACAGATAACAATTTAATACTAGGTTAATGCTTGGATAAAATTAATCTATGTTTATTAAAAAGGGGGTATGTCTTTTTTACGTACTAACAAAACAAATAAATTAATAAATCATTTGTGTGGTATTAATAAATTCTACTGAGTGTTGCTAGTGAAAAGACTGACAAGAGCGAGTCGGGCTAATCTGTAACGGTTTGGCGGTTACGAACATAATTATAGTTCATAATTGATATTCAGACGGACAGGTGGACTTGAAGTCCGACCGACAGACAGACGGACGGGTGGATGGACGGACAGGCAGATATACGGACAACGAAGGATATAATGTGCCTTACCTATTGAGGCACGAAACCTAAAATTATAGATTTATAAGTATTTAGGTGGGTAACCTACCTAATTCTTAATTAAGAGTAAGCCTAGTATATACTTATTATAAAGATTCCTAAATAATATTTCTTGTCTATTTATTTACTGTAATATTACTACATTACAGTGTTTTCAAAATATCGTGTTTATTTTTCTGACGTTTCTCCTAACATTATATTGTTTGTACCTAACTAAACATGTTTTGTTGCCAATAAAAATGTTAGAATCCAGAATGTCTGTAGAAATAGTTTCAGTTTTTTCACATTACACAATATCTTTTGTTTAAAATAAATAGAACACGCGAATTTTAACAAAAAGCCGAAGCGGTTAAAATTACCTGTACTTATTGCAGTTGTTGATCTATTGAAGGCCAAGCTCTTTATAAGGCCAATTAATAAAACGCCTTCATTAAGGCTATATGGCGAAAGATACCTCCTACTCCCTCCAGATTAGACAAGTTTACTCTGCTTACTTCTAGCACCTATCAGGATTCAGGACCCACGTGAGGCGGCGAGTCGTTCGCGCATCAATGTTGTCAATGTGATATTGTGTCCCTCCACTTTATCACCACGAACTTCTTCATTGAAGTTGAAGGGCACACTCACAGATAAACGTAACTTATCGAGTAATTAAACCGGTTACTTTGTTTAATTTTTATCTGAAGTAATGTGTAAGCATTGTGTTCTTTGCAGGGCTTATTAAAAAATGTACAATTTTGCTTACTAGCGTAAAATCACAGAGCAAATACAGACTTTGTTGTGTGGGCACAATGTCTCATATGGACATCTAGGAGTAAACAGAATTCTTGAAATATTAAAATTTAGTTTTTAGTTGTTTTCCCAGTGAAATGATCGAAACTGTCATATCGAAAGAAGAGCAAGAAAGAATATTTTCTAGTGATATTCAAAATATTTATTTTCATACTATTATAATTATTGTAGTCATTACTTCTAAGTGAAATGGCTGATTTATTATATCAGCGTTGTTTGGAGCACTTTTCCACCCAAGACCGATTCGGGAGAATTAGTAAATGTTAAATTTATTAAGCAGTGGTTAACTTAAAATATTTAATAAGCTACATTACAAATTTTGGTTATATTATTCATAATTTTTAACGGTAGTTTTCAATACATGGAGTTTTATGTGCAATTAACAGCCTCTAAGGGCCACTTTCATGAATATTAATAGTCAATTTCATTAAAACCCGTTAGGAACTTAAACGCCAATAAACTACAAATTATTGTTTTACAGGTCTGATACCTTAGGTCATAGCAGTAATAATCTTATTGGAAAAAATCAAGTGGTAGTGAAGACTCAATTATCGATTAGCTGGGTGGCACTTTAATTGTACCCTATGATACCGGACCTAATTGGTCTTAAGTACATCTTTTCTATTGAAAGTATTGTGCATAATATTATGTAAATTTTAAAAATTGTTTATATATTTCTTTGATAGTGACTGTGAATTACCAATGTCAATGTTATCTATGTTATATGTACATAGGTACATAAATAGTAACGTTATGTTAGTACTACTACTCCGCTCTTACGCCTAGTATTAAAGAGCATAATCGAAGATGTCAATGTTACCTAGCTACTTTATGAGAGACATAAATAAATAGTAAAATCAACATTTTATTTGTAGCGTGAAACCCTCGTTTCTCGTGTAACCGCTACTCCGCACTTACGCCTAGTATTAACGAACATCGGCGAACATGTTCCGCCCGTCGCTCCTCCGCGGTCGGTCCTTCGACTCAGCCTACAGTGACTACACCCTCGACAGGAGCCGGCGCGCTTCCCTGAGCGCCGAGCAGCGGCGGCGGCTCAGCATGATCCGAAGTTCCAGCATACCCACGCCGCTGACGCCGGTGAGCCACATTTACCACTTGGTCCCCTGCCCGAGAAAATGTTGTCATCAGGTACATCCCGTTTAGATATTGCGTGTGCTTGTGCTAACAGGGGCCAGCTGCACGTAAACGAACGACGCACTTGCCAGATCTCATATGACTTAAGGGATAGGTAGAGGGAACCGTCAACCGAGTGCCATATCGTGACTTATGGCACTCGGTAGCTATCATGCATACATTTACATGTACTTGTTGTTTGCACCAAATTCAGTAGGCCGTATTCTTTGTATTTAAACACTCCTGTTGTGAAGACTCTAAGAAATAAATATACGCATAAACTTCCAAGTGGATTATTCCATTTGTTATCTATGATTTAGTCAGAATCCAATTAGTGCATAAAATGACTTATCGTCCGTCTTTTGAATTTTTTTATAATGTATACCCTTTTGATGATTGAGCTGTTGAGATTGTCACGTTGCACGTTGTCGTGCCTGTTGTAACGTCGCGTTAATAAATAAAACAATGTCTAGTAATACCAACTTTCTCCACCTTTTTCAACAATTTTGATTGTATGTACCTACTTCTATCTCTCTTTACCTCTTTTAGAATTAAAAAGTAATCCATTCATCCAAGACAACTCGATAGTAAATATCGCGTCACTCGCGTGTGCGTCAGCTCCAACACGCGAATAGAGTTTACTCCTTAGGAGCATGATTCTGAAGTGAAAGGTTAGCAGGACAACGTAAGCGCGGTAGCGTCACCATCGGTGTCGATCATAGATAAGTATAAGTACTAAAGTAGTCTCGATCAGTGTGATATCGGTTAGGTACTGTTTCAGACAATTATTTACAAATTTCTTAAGCGTAGTATTATTCAAAAACTGGTGTGATCGTGATCGACATTAACGATTTGGCAGACGTTGGTATCAACATAAACAAACGACGACCATTGTGTACGTGGAACAACTGAAAGTAAACAATATCTAATTTTAATTATTTACTTGGATCGCCCGGTGGTCGAGTTTTGCCATAAAAAAATTAGCACAGAAGAGCAGGTCGTAGGTCAAAAAGTACTTTTATCGTGATACTGTTAGGTGTATATGATAGAATTAATGTGGGAAAATGCTTAGTTGAGTTTTTCTACTACAAGATTAAACAAGAATTGAATTTTGTGATAATGTGTTGCCAGCTATAGTGGTAAGGGTAACATTAAGACGTAAATTTAATACGTATTGACGATTTCTTGATCAATAAAATTATTTTCCTTCTTTAAATTTTTGGCAACGTTTCGTTTACAAACTGTTTATTAAGCTATACGTGCATAAAATTAAGTTTTAAACCGAATTAGGCATTTTAAAAATAGGTTTTTCCTGTAATTTGGACATAGTTCTGTAGAAAGCTAAAGTTTATATATTCTTTGGTGTTATTACGTAGGACTTTCTTCTAGTTTCTAACTTTCTAGTGTAACAGATTTTATTTTTATTGTTAAAATCTATGTTTATTGTTTTGTGTTGTCCTATCTCAGGCCCTGTCGTTTTCGCTGGCCCCAAACACGCTACTTACGCCCTAATAGTTGTTCACTAGCAACATTAATAATTTCCACTAGTTGTTATTTACACTTATTTAAAGGCACGACTTTATAATTTTGTCATTGGTAACAGTGAGTGTGTTGTGTGTTTTCGTAAGCTTGTTTTGGTCATTAGTGTTTGTTGTTGACGCTAAGTGCTTATATGCCTACCTATATACAGGGTTACTTTTAGGTCACCGGCCAAATTTTCAGGTTTGGTTCAGAATCAATGTAATCGATTCGATTTATAAAAAAGAATAAAAAAAATAATAAATACAATTACTTTGTCCCATGTTATGAACATATTTTTTGAACACGTGTCATCTGACTCGCGAGTCGCGATCGGCCGGCGTCATCGATCTGGAAGTCGATACATTTTGTGTGCGAACAACGATCAATGTATTCTATTAGAGTTTAGACAATAAAATTTAAAACACCCTTGGAATGATGTTTACTTTCATATTTTAAAATTTGGCCGGTGACCAAAAAGTAACCCTCTATAATATATTATAATGTATATCATTTTGTTAAAATGTTTTTTGTATGTATGTGAGAAAAAAGTATTTCTGCGTTTATATTACTCTACTTTACTAGATTATGAAACAACAACGTGTAGTAACGTAAATCTTTAAGTATTTAACCAACTGTAGAGGTCACCTACAGGCGTTGCACCTGCCAAACGTAAATGGACCAATGGTCCATTTCAGAGGCACGCAATGCAAAGGTTTATAATCTAGTGTGAGTCAATATTTTTGTGTGCGTGTTTATCGATGTATTGGAATTGCATTCGTGTTTAGCGGGTGGCTACCGCGTCCCCAGCGAATTTGGCAGATTTTTGTGTGCGCGGCAAAATAGAAAAATGCTCGGTGAGGATCTTATTGGTTGGTAATTCAATTACACCACTTTGTGACATTTGAGACATCATTGTTAGAACTAAGGGTCATGTACAGCAGTAGGTATACAAAATTGAAACATTGTTTAATATCACTAGCTCAGGATAACAGGATTATCAAAACTTATAAAACCTTACGAAACTTTTTTAAAATTAATAAGTATTTCAGTTAGTTTTAAGTTTTATCATACAACTTGAATGAAAATTCTTTAGAGCCACAGCACATACGCGACTTTTAGACGCGGCGATCGGCAACTTTCCAACTCTGTGCGACCGGTCGCAGAGTCGTGCGACAGTTGCGACTTGCGACTGCATTTAGACGGTATTTGACATTAATTGACTTACCTTAGCTTTCCATTAGCGTCTAAGTCGCCGCGTCTGGCGTCTTGAAGTGTGCGCTCCCCCGACTCTAGTCGCTGCATTCAGCGTCTAGAAAGCTGAAAGCGTCTAAGACGCCGGTCACTGTGTCTGTGCTGTCGCCCTTACACCTTCTATACACCTTATGAAATTCAAGATGCATTTTTATTACCATACGTAACTTTTTCCAGGTGTAATAAGTATATTTAATTTTTATGTCACCCGCTATTGTTATCTGTATCTGTGCCAATTTTCTGTCAAATCAATTTAGAACATCTGCATTCTGGCGGGAAAGAACAATAAGCCTTTCATTTCTAATATTTGTAAGATTAGGCGCCCATTTTTATCCGATGTCTTTGGTTGCCTTTGTGAAGTGCAACTTCTTTACGCGCGCTTGACTTGGGGAGTAAGCTCACGAATACCTACGTCACGAGAGCGTTACAAAAAAGTGTGACCGGGTAAACGGAGTTTGAACGGAATTTTAAAGATATCAGTTAGTCAAGACAGAAGGAGACAGTTGCGATTCTTATATTGCTGCAGGAGCAAGAAAGAGCACTGTGCATTTTCTAAATAACCAGTTATATTTCGTGTATGAAGTTTTGCTGTTGTCGTGTCGTCTAAAGCACACTTATTTTTTGTTTACTAATAGCCGCAAAATCCTAATTCAGTTTGCGCACTTTTTAATTATGTATTAAAGTTAATCCAGTCTTAAATTAATTCAGTATGTAATAAATATTTAAGAAGTAAAGTTAATCCAAGATACATGTGATGAACAGCCTTAGAAGCCTGACCCGGCCTTGACCGAGTTGTGCCGGCGGTCAGCGGGCTGTAGGCTGTAGCGGCGTAATCTGCGTAATGCCCGAAACCCTAGCGGACATGTAATTGGATGTTTCCACCAAATACCCGCGTACGGCTTCATCTTGATAGAATTAGCTGTAGCACCTCCCGCGGTACATCGGCTTACCGTACACATTGTTGTGGATAAGTGGAGAACTAGCCGTCTTATCGAAACTGTCAATGTTACTAAGTACTTATAAATTATAATACGAACTTTAACGTCACTGTGGACTTCCTAAGATGAGTGGGCGAACCCCTAAGTCGCGTATCCCAACTTAAATATATTCTTGAGTAGATATCCCCTTCGATGAAGCAGCCATCTTGCCGTGGTGTGAGGCGTCCCTCTGTGATCCCCAAGGCTACGCCGGACGGGACTACCCATACCGGACAAGCCGGACAGACCGGCAGGCAGGCAGGCCAGACTAAGAGCAGCTTAGCTGGGAGGTCCTTTAGCCGTACCTCTAAAATAGCAGACGGCGGCGTGGATTTGGACTGTTCAAAGGCAGCCGGACAGTCGCACAGGAGAAGTCTGACCTTTTGGACCAGGCCAGTGTGTCGCTGGGATTAGTCGGTAGGGACAACCCATTTGCCGAGCCCGACACGGTACTCGGTTGAGCAACCCGGGCTCCTGGGTTTAGTATAGGAGAAAAAAATAAAAAATAAAAAAAAGGAATTTCTGAGGCCTGAAGCCCGTTAGCGTCATATGCTGATTCGTTGCTTTCCTTCAACCCACCCCTTTATGCGTCATCGAGTACACAGAACCCCGCAGCGGTCGACCCGCGCCGACCAGCCATAACCGCTTCGTCTATAAATATATCTTTGTTTACACGGCGGCGGCGCTTGTTCCACAACAATACGCGTGCGTGTAGCGGACAGCTGGGCGCGTCGCGGTCGCGACGTGATTTACACGTGTTTCATCACCGAGTAGCCTTCATCATCATTACCACAAGGACGGAAGCCTTTTGGTGATCTTTCATGTCCGTGCTTAACATTATAATGCATGCTTATGTTAAACGCTACTTAGCCTGAATTAGTAAGAGGTAGTGCTACGCCACATGCTTGCATGCAGCCGTATTGGGCCGGCACGATCGGGAAAGTACTTCTCGCTTACACGATACCGGAGTAAAGTGACAGCTGTGCTGCTGTGTTTCGTGCGGTGCGTAAGTGGCCGGTGGCCCATGGAGGAAGGAGTACAACGAAAAGTAGTTCTGATTGCTGGTTTGCCCCTTTATGTTAAAAAAAGAAAAAGAAAGAAAAGATTCAGCGAAACACACATGGGACATTGGCCTCAATATTTTTATAACCGCGTAAATTTAAGATTGTAGAGGCGTAACCTAAATGTAACATTGCCCCTGAAAACCGATCAGACGCCTCGACCAAAAGTCTGGACAGATTTTATAGCCGATTAAAATTATCCAAAGATTCTCCGCTAACATGTTTATGACATCGGCTATCTATTAAGGCTGCAATACACTATTCGCGAAGTGGACCGAGGCTATGCGAAGACGAGAGTGTGGAGAGGCACTTCGTCTTACTTCGTCTAATTTTACTTCGCCTCGGGCGATATCCATATATTGTCGGTTTTTGTGTCCGAGTCAAAGGACTGGAAGGTTCTTCGCAAGATTGTCCGAGTGTGAAGGCACGCATTTTATACTTCGGGTTACTTCGGGGAGCTATTAGACGAAGCATTGAAGCGAGTAGTGTGGTAGAGCCTCTAAGCGTCCACTACACTACTCGCGAAGTTGACCGAGGCTAGGCGAAGACGAGAGTGTGGAGAGGCACTTCGTCTTACTTCGTCGAACTTTACTTCGCCTCGGGATACTTCCTTTTGTTGTAGGTTTTTGCGCCCGATTCAAAGGACTAGAAGCGTTCCGAAGTTCGAACACGAAGCGTCTCGCTACTACTCGCCGCGCGGCCTCGCTTCCAGACTCCAGTTGACGTCGAAACGTCTCGTTGCTTCGTGAGCGGTAGTGCGTACCGCCATTTTTTTGTATGATAAATACGCACGTAGTTAAAATACGCGAGAGTGCACATTGCAACCACTTGAAGGTCCATGTCGTTGTGAGCACTTCGAGCGAATAGGTTCTTCGCGAGATTGTCCGAGCGTGTGGACACGCTCTTTAACTTCGGGCTACTTCGGGGAGCTATTCGACGAAGCATCGAAGCGAGTAGTGTAGAGGAGCCTTTATATTTAGGTGAAAGTCGTTGGAACCCGAGTTATTATAACGTACAAACGTTAAATTTACGATAATGGTCGCTGCAGCGCCGAGAACTTATAAAAGAGATTTTTTACGTTGTCTGTTTATGATTTATTGTTATATGTTATTACTTCCTGTCGAACTATTATTAATAGCGAATTAGTAGGAGTTAGTGTATTCTGAGAATTGACCTGGCACGAGCGCGGAGGTCCTCTCGCACGATACCTTCGTGAAGTAGCAGATCTTTGTCTAGGTTTGTGAGTAAAGGGTTGTCAATTCATAACGTGAAGCATTCAGGGTTGAGATTAGATCAAAAAATCTCACGTCTACAAAATTATTGCGTAATTTTTACCCATCGCACGTCCTTTTGCAAAGGGATGATACTATTTGCTAGTAGCTAACTGCAAACAACTAGGAATCTCTAAGCGCAACAGCCGGCCTCTGTGCATTACCGTTATTCTAAAACTGCTAAGAATCTATTAAATAGTTAGGTATCCAAAATATGGTTTTTTACTTAGTACCTATAACAAAATAAAAAAAAATCATTTTGCCCGTATGCCACCGCCTACTGTGCCATCTCTGATTGGCAAGCCAGATGGCAAATGACATTTTCCGACTGGCCACCCTATACTTAGTAAGTGCTAGGGAACTTACAGAAAATATCATATGAGTGGATTTCTTAGGGTCTTCGATTTTAAAAGCTCCAGTACATTTGTTTTGGCACAGGCCATCATTCGTTTCCCCTCTATGTTATAACTTACTTTAAGTCGGTTCTGGAAGTGAGTTGAAAGTTTTAATTTTTTTGTTAATAGTCTGTGTTTTAATTTGAGAGACTAAATTGACCGTAGAGTAGACAGAGAGAATACAAAAAAATGGAAATACGGTTTTGAATGGAATCGACGTAACTTGCCATCTAGCGGCAATGTATTAAAACATGTTTCTCTTATACCATCTCAGAGTTTCTATATATCTAACAAAGATGGCGCTGATTGTAAAATAAAATTGAATGAGAAAAATTATTTAATCAAAAATAAGAATACGATGCCAACACAAGATGCATCCAAACCAAAATCAAAAACTGTCGCATTTTCATTCCAACTTTCGTAAAACCCTAAGTAACACCGTACGCCACATCACTCACCTCAGTAAGCTGAAGTACATCCCGAACTCGGTTATAACGCGACAACGACAGCGACGGGTTCAGCTCTGGCGGGCCCGGGCCTTGGAGACCTAGTAGTTGTGGCCCCAAAGCTTTACGGGGCCCGGTGCTGCTGCCTCCCCAAGCCCCCACTTAAATCCGGCGTTGAACAATGGCACTATCCTCAGTAAGAGGTAGTGCCACGCTACATGCATGCATGTTGGGCCGGCACGACCGGGGAGGTACCTCTCGCTTACACGAGACCGGCGTAAAGTGTCAGATTCAGCTTTGTTCAGCTTATCGCGTTTCGTGAAGTGTGTAAGTAGCTGGTGGCCCATGGAGGGCGGGGGCGGGGATGA
>LUGF01045734.1:22839-52670 GCA_001625245.1 Calycopis cecrops
AATTGTGGAATCTGCTGCCACAGTCAATTTTTCCCAACCGTTACGCCCTGTGGTTCTTCAAGAAAAGAGCCTTACTCTTTTTTAAAGTCTTCGGAATTCGCGGAAGTCTATGGGCGACGGTAGTCATCTATCTGCTCGTTTGCGCCTTATATTACAAAAAAAAGCGTCTTTTGGTGACTACCAAGGCTTATATTAGACATCTACATAATCGATATGCATAGTGTCGCCGGTCTTTCCTCCTCGTTTCTAACGTGTAACCGACAGCTAAAGCCTTGCTCACACTACATACGGTATCACAAGCAGGAGATCCATGAATCTTTCGATCATATGATACCCATATTGTGGGACTTCGCTCGGTGGTTCGTTGGAAAAGCAGCAAAACGAGAGCAACAATTCCACGTAACAACTACGTGGACATGTATAGGCGTCGATACACTACTGCTTGTCTGCCCTTTATACTATAAAACAAGTCTACGGATGCCCTCATGAGTTAAGCTCGGAATTGAATTTTTTTTTTTTTTTTTATTTATTATCAACACAAAAGGTACAATTTAAAACTTTATAAATACATAGTAGCATCAAAAACCAATAAGTTTTAAACACGTGCTATACATTTACACAAGACGTGATTACGGCATCTAATATTAATTAAGTACTGATTCGTAAAAACATTTAATGTCGATGATGTACATACATACACACATACATACGCACGCACGAACGCACGCTCACAAGCAAACACACACACACACACACACATACATACATTAACCAACTTCTCACGCATATAAACTGATATATAAAATCAATCAATCTATAGTTGCCAACAATTTCAATACATCAATTCGTCTCCGTTCAATTTGATCTGTCACCCAACGTTCCACGAAAACATTGATGTGTGCACGCCCTGTTGTAGCGGTAAATAGAAAATATCTCCCGAAGCTTACGATTGACGAGGTAAGAGGAAAAATAACTGCGAGGAATAAATATTTATTTAAATTAATTAAGTTACGGCATAATATTAAACCCAAGTGTTTCTTTAAATTAATTCCTTTCTTGTTTTGATGGCGTGATCTCAAGTCGTTGATTTCCTTACAAATAATAAAATAAAACACAAAGATTGGTTGTTTGTTTTAATTGAATCGGCTCCGAAATTTTGTAATTTGAAAAATCTTATACCATTAGAATACTATCGCTGATGAACAAAGGCGAAAACTTGTGAATGTGTCTGTGTGTGTGGTGGGTACTTGCTTGTGTGTGAGGTGAGAATATATATTTAAGTACGATAGATAGGTACCCGGGTGGCAACACCGACTAAACCCCTGCGAGTGCCCTCAGCCGCTATAATTGGAGGGTCCCGGATCTATAAGCAACAGGATCTCCTCGGTGAAAAGGTTCTTAGGGACTGTCTGCCTTTAAACAGTCCCCACTGGCCGTTGGAACCGTGAAGTGGGGTCAGGTTTCCATCCTGACCCCTGTCCCCAGTACGTTCTTTAAAGAAGCATCAATGTGTCACCAATGTTAGTCACATTGGTGACGCCCATAGATATTTGCATAGAGGCTATACTCGATTCGCTGCTATCCTTTCTATATGGGCGAGCGGGTACTTATACACAGCGCAAAACGCACGCCCGTTACTTTACGCCGCGCCGGTCTCGTGTAAGCCAGAGGTACCTCGCCGGTCGTGCCGACCCAATTCGGCTCCATGCAGGCATGAAGTGAGGCACTACTTCTTACTACAAAAACATTTTTTTCTTGATGATCGAAGAATAGAGATCTAAATCTATATTAATCATATCATTTATTATTCATGATGAAATATTTCAAAACTTTGTAGAAGTTTTTAAGTGAGGGGCGCGTTGTAAGATGAAATGAAATATATTATACTAAATAAACATATCAAATACAAAAGTACAATATACCTTGTGCTTGAATTTATTGTTCAATCATCGTTCCAAGTCTTGTTTTCACAATAAAAAGGAATCGATTTTAGGGACATGCTTATTACAATGACAATTTATGTCCACATCTCCTTCAAGATTTACATTTTATACAATATAAGGCCACATATACCGAACTCTACATTTATTGCCCTGTCATTGTAAATTATGTTCGGTATAAAATAAACACCAGATAAACCCAAATGGTATTGTTTGAATGTCTTCAATATGCAGTATAACATGAGTATAACGCAGTACAAGTATAAAACAACAAAAATATACGACGACTTGCGGTTTTCACTTTTCTCAGATAAAATGGCGTAGCGTGTGTCGAGAGTTTTTTTACATTGTACTTTAACGTATCTTATCGTGGTTTATTTAATTATTGTGTAGGCTGAACGTTTTAGAAGTTTTACAACAACCAATAAAGAGTAAGTAATATCAATAACACTGGGTAACTTAAAATGTTCCTCAATCTATCTATACCTATAATAAAATCGCAAATTTTGTGTGTCTGTACATTGAATATATTTGCGGGCACCAGCTAGTAATAAATAATTTGGCTTCACATGACGTATTTCATCTCATTTTCTTAGTAGAATAACGTAAGGTAACTCTCGCTTACACGAGACCGACGTAAAATGACAGCTTTCCTGTCGCGTGAGTGCGGTGTATAAGTAGCCGGTGGGCCATGGAGGTGGGAGGAGAAAGGAGGCCTCTATGCAGATGTCTGTGGGCCTCGGTAGTCATGAAAATGTCTCCGTCTGCTCGTTTGCCCCCCTATACCATAAAAAAACACTTAATATCATGCGACACGTAGGGCACATTTAATTTATCACCGTTTTTATTTCCAGTGTATATAGTCGAGTGTACAATTGAACACAGTTTCGCTATAGTTATAAATACATCCAATACTTCACACAAGTCCAAGTGTGTCCAAGCTCTTTCTCTACAAAGTTGTACAGTAATCACCACAAGTACAGCGCTCAGATCCTTGCAAGGGCTACATCCTGAGGGGACAACAACGCACCTCGCCGTACTTCTTACCGAATGTTTATTCTCTCTGTCAACTCGCTTGTTTGTCTTCGGTTAGTTGTCTATTTGTTTTTGTCCAATGTGAATAGAACTTTTACTTACGGATAACAACGGATAAAACATTTTAAAAAAAATACCTGTTTACCTGTGTTGCTTCTCCGGGATACAAGAGTACATACGGCGATGTATCTTTTGGAAGTAAAACTTCTTTAGGCGCGCAACATGTAGCGACTACAATGTAGCACTAGCTTTGCAAATTGTTATACAGTAAAATAACTAAACGATAAGAATAACTGAATAAAAACAACTAAATTGAGTAGGAATTTCAGCCCAGCACTAATTGACAATAGAATATGCAAAATAGATTTAGAGTCGCGTGGAAATTTATTGCACAACTTCGTGAAAGTTTAGTGTAACTAACTGGTACTGTCAGTAGAAGTTATTTTAATGTTTAAAAAAGCTATTTAAAATATGTAATATTTATTTGTCTATTTGTGTTGTATTTGTCAATAAGTTCATAACAAATTTGTACTACTAGAAGTGTAGAACAAAATAACGTGAGTTGTATAAAAAAATAGTAACTGAAAGCCTACCATCCTAGCGTAACACCAGCGTTACTTACCACACTTAGTCACTTACATATATTTCGTTTTTAATTGTCAAAGTTTGTAATGATATGCGTGTACAGAATTTCTTTTTTATCCCTCTACGCTATAAAAAAATGTATGGAATCATCTTGGGGGAACTTCTCCGCTTGGACAAAGCTTTGGGCAAAGGGGCTCTTTGAAAATTTTATCATAGTCCAAAACTGTAGATTCTGCATAGTTTGATATCCCATTTTGATCAAATGCGTATAAATCTTGCCTGCGAAAACAAGGTACAGTATAGATAGGAGTAAGACTCGTCCTGGTTGCGCCAACCTGATCCTTCTACAATGCAGGAAAAAGTCTTAAAAGATATAAGATTATAGATATTTAGGTATCAGGTTATATAAAATTCATTCACAATTTGAGCAAAAGGAACGAAATGTTATCCAAAGGTGTGAAAGAATTATACGCTACAATTGTTCACAGAGATGTAACCGACTTCATTAGTGAAGTATTTTCACATTGAATAAGATTAGTAATTGATTACATAGAAACATTTGATCATAAATATATTTTGTTGCATTAGAACCAGATCAAACTGCCAGAACTGTTGTGGGAAAACAAAAAAAATATTTGAGTAAAAATTTTTGTAAGAAAGTTAAATGTTCTCTTTATATTTTAATGGTCGCAAAAATTTATTGTAATATTATTTTCATTATAGTATGTAAGAAGGGTAACTATAAGTTCTGGTTTTTTCATATCTAGCGACATCTATAGACATCCTTATAGGTAATCAAAAAGAAATAAAAATATATTGATAATCGATGTACAATAATTGACTATGTAATAGCATAACATATACAAAAAATCTTAGAACGTCTATTCTGAACATCCTCCTTTATTGAATTTACAATAATGACCTAGGTAGGTATATTGTAGATACAATAATGACCTATATCGTAAATACAATAATGATCTATATTGTAGACAAATCATGTTGTAAAGATTTACACAAAGCAATAGGAACAAAAGAAATATCGCCAAATTCCCGCTTGTGACAAAAACAAGCGTCTATAAATTTAATATTTGGATTTTGTTATGAGAGTTTTTAACATCCGGTTCCTGTCTAAATAGAATGTGTTTTAATATGTGGGTAATTTATTTTATCCTTTGATATATTTTTCTAATAAAGGGATGCAAATGAGCAGTCGGAACCATTTTCGTGACTGCCCTCCTTTCTCCTCCCACTTGCACTTGTTTTTTGTCATTTTAATGTCGCCATTTGACAGTTACACTCTCGCGTTTCGTGCGGTGTATGTACTTTGGAGTGTTATGCTTATTGTATCATGTTATTATTTCCTATAACATAAATTGCTTATGAAGGAGACAATAAAAAATACTTCAACGTTATGACGATGACGTCACTTAAATTCTTTATCCGAGATATTCACGAGTGTGCACGATCTTGTCCAAAATTCTAGGTCGGGTATCAGACGCTTCCAAACTAAACTCGCACAACAATTTTCATATTAAATTTCTTACCGTAGTTACATTTGTGTTTGCTACAAACACTTTTGGGTGGAATGCAAATATTGGTTGTAGATATTATGCTTTTATCAAAATGTTTGTCAAAAATGAGTAGCTAGGGATTAAGACAATAAAGTACCTTACCTTACCTTAGACTTGACGATCTATTCCTTAAGCTCTTCATTATTATTATTACAAACTCGTATACAATATGTAAGTATCTACTACTTACAGTGAACTAACTTAAAACAAAGATCAACTTTAAACAATCAATTATATAAATCAACGGCACTGTAACATTTGTTTTATTTTTTTTTGATTGGAATAATAAACTAATAAAAAAAAATACAACGTTAAAACTACTTATACCATAAGTGTCTACTGTTAATCCGAAACTATTAAAAAAAAGTTAGCGAGAAGTATACGAATATACTTTTTTCAAAGAAGTTAAATTGCTTAATCATTAAGAAAAAATATAAACATCCTTAGGACTGACAGCGACAGCGAGCGGCAACCATGCACGGGGTAATGACCTTGTGAGCGGGACTGACGCGGACGGTTAGCTGTCGTGATACAGCGTCTACGAAGTGAGAAAAAACTTTACGAAATTCCTGTGGCTAAACTACTGCTCTGATTGACCTGATTTTTGTAGTGTAGCCTGGACATGAGACACTAAATATATGGTATCATTTAATGCCTACCGGTTTCTTCAACTTTGTATATACTTGCCACTGCCAAAGCTAATACATCTTCTTTTGTTTGGCTGTCAGATCGAGTCTGTGAAATGGTGAAAGTTTGTGGGCATGAAGAAGCAAAAGATTGTGGGTATGAAGAAGTAGATAGTGGGTCGCACAATGTAGGTTGTGTCCTCCTCCCCACAAGGGCCTCCGGCTACTGACACACCACACGAAACGCCTGAAACGCGTTTTCCTCCCCGGTCTACTAATTCGGCTACATGTAAGCTCGCATCGTGGCACTACCTCTTGCTATAAACGAAGATTTTACTGTAAACTTGGTCTAGAATCTAGATGTTTAAGTAAATTACCATATAAATAAGTATAATGCATTTACAAAAGACATGTACGTTGTACACGATCTGAATACCTCTAGTATTCAGTCGATGTGGGTAATTAACGCTAACGAGCCGGGCCGGAGCGGGTCAGGTGTGAACGAGATAACATTCACCATCTCACACGTCAGTAAGTGCGATAACCATTAGCCCTGTTAGGGTTCTGTTTATAATTTTGGTCCAATCCAATAAAAAAATCAATAAAACATTCGATTTATGAAATAGAGATAAATAAAATAAATTTGACTATAAAAGAAAACATAACTCGTGGGTAACGATACAGACTAGATAAGCTAGATACAGGATAGACCGAAGCTTATATTTTTCGCGACATGATATTAAACTTGCGATTTTCCAAATACTACTAATAATAATATTTATTAGGGCAACATTTTTGTAATATTTATTAGAAAACATATGCGTTTGCAACACTTAATAATACACACTAATTGACAAAGTAACGTCACTACCACACTTTTATAGTTTCCTCTGTCTACGCCTTTAACACAATAATCGTTTAACTTTCACAATGTCATAACTGGGATAGAAATTGCAGTGAATACATGTGTTATGACGAAGTAGCTGCGCCCCGCGGTTTCACCCGCGTAAATTTCGATCCCGTGGAAAATTGAAAATCACGTACAAATACGTGTTAGTCCAAGTTACTCTATGTTACCAAATTTCATGAGAATCGGTTCAGCAGTTTTTGCGTAAAGGAGTAACAAACAAAAAACAAACATACAGATCGATGATGTGTAATAAATTTTAATATCTATTAAATTATATCCATAAATTTTATTTTTAATATAAGTCATTTTATATTTTGGAACTTAAGATGAACAAGAAGGTTATCCCCGCATTTTGGTATCCCATTAAATTGATGACTACGGATGAACCATAAACATTCACAAAGATTATGCAGGTAACGGAAACGCATTACAAATCGTCAGTACAGCTGACGCTGCTTAGATCATAGATCTTAGTATATTTTTCAAACGTGTCTCATCAGTTTGGATGTGCCGATCGATGTAATGTTAGTAGGTACTTAAAACCTTTCCTAGAGAACTCTGAACAATGTTACTAAAGACATTTGTGCACCTACCATTTCAGAGTCCATAAAATAATAATATATAAAATAAGGATAAAGCTTGTAGTGTGCTGAAATATTTCATACTCTATTAAAGAGTCTCTGATAAAAATAAACTTGAGTAAATGACCTCTTTTTCTTTCTTTTAAGGTCCAAATACAGTTAGTTATAATTGGAAGACAATTGTTCTTTTTGGATTTTTATAGCAAAAATATTCCTATTTTAAGCATTTGAAAATACACCTCTGTTTTTAATAATTATAGGATATTGTAGTCAAAGAACAAACTATATGCTACACGAAACGACAGTTGATCTATTTTCCTTCCCGAAAAACAGAAGGTAAGATAGTTTTATAGTAAAGACCTGAAATTATTATGAGTTACAACTTAAAATGTATCGGTATTTAACCACTTTCACCTCTATCACCTAACCAATAAGTAATTTTGTCACAAAAAAGTCAAACTATTAAAAACAATTTAAGCGAGACGTTTATGGTACCTGACCTTTTCACTAAACCATATTTTATGTTATAATTCAAACAATGGAACCTCTAAATCGCGCTCGCGGGTATTTTAAAACTGGTCGCGGAGGTCATAAATTCTGCGCCGTGTTCCTCTAGAGTCTAGATTCCTCTAAAGTCTATCTTGTCCCCGGGGCTTCCGAATATCCCCGTGCTTGAGGTGTTTTCGAGAACATTTTATAATTTTCAAATATTTTTTCTAATTTGAATTTCCAAAACAATTTCCACAGAAACAATGAGACAATGCGTGGTCCATATAGATGTATGATCGCTATGGTGTTCTGCTTTTTTTCACAGATGCAAGAAATAATTCCGGTTTTGTAATCAAGAAGATGTCAATGTCCAGAGCGCTGATGCATATGTTTTATATTTATCAGTTTAGACTTGTTGAAAAATATCGATATATCGATATATCCATATTTTCAGTTCCATATATCAATATTATCAATTCGATATATCGATATTTTTGGGCGATATCTTTTGTAACGATACATCGAAACCCAGAACTGTCAAATAAAAATTGTGCCAAACGACACCTAGTACCAGTCTAAAAAATAGAAAGGTGTCGTTTGGCACAATTTGGGTATTTTTTTGTACCAAACGACTACTAACCCGTTTTGTATATTGTATTTGGAATGTCAATATTACGGTATTAAATTATTATTATGCGAAAAAAAATCCCATCCCTTTCTAAAGAATGGAGCAGCGCAAGATGCAGCATCGTAGGTATTTTGACCTCTTGCTGTACCTCGTCTTACATTATAAGGGTTTATTTTTAAGATACGATACGATATCCTACTAATGTTATAATTGCGAAATTTTTGTTTTTTTGTTTCTTTGTTTGTTACTCCTTCTCGCAAAAACTGCCAAACAGATTTTCATGAAATTTGGCACACACATAGAGGGTAACTTGGATTAACACATAGGATTAGGATTGGGATAGGATTCCCGAAGTCTTCCCGAAAAAGAAGAAGAAATAAGTTTTTATCCCGAAAAAATGTTCCTATGGGATGCCGTGGGATGAATTTCTATTTTCCACGGGATCGAAAAAACCACGGGGCGCAGCTAGTTCTATGATAAAAGAAGACACGTTAGAATGTTCCCATGGAATTACGTACGTTTAAAATAGCCCGTCTGTATGGTACCTTATTACGAGTGTGTTCAATAGTCAATATATCATGGAGCTGTCAAAAGTTAGACAAAGATGGATTATGTGTTAGAAATTAAAAAGAGAAAAATACTAAGCCGAGCACGGCCTTCTACGTACACTCATAATTAAATACCAGCCAATATTTGTTTACAATGTGCCTCAAATTAATGGTAAAAATATTTAAAGAAATGTCCGTTCCTATAATACTAGTGGACCCGTGTACACTAGGTTGAGCGTCAGCGCTAGCGTTCTGATTTGTGTCTCCCAACCTTGTTGAGAAACATGGTAGAGAACGGGAGTGCCTGGGAAGCGGTACAGAAATTCTCTGACATCGTGATGTCACAGAAGGAGAATGTTGAGCGCGAAAGGCAACGGGAGAAACCGGGTCATCTCCGGACACTCCGTAGAGTTGTTAGACCCCATTGAACTACTCGTTTTCCTCATAGTGCCAACCGAGCATTTATTCTCTTTATCGTAGTATCGAGTAGAGTCTACTTAGGCAGCGCACTTTGGGGCACCGCGCGAGTTCCGCCGGAGATCCCGGAGCCACAATCTTTTTTCGCCGAAGGCGGTCAGCGTGGGGTTTTAGTCGGTAGGAGTCCGACGTAACCGACCCCCAATTGAGGTATCCATGAGGATTTCGCCACGTTAAAGAATATCTTTCTTTTTTATATTCCACATGCACTATATAAAGGATTTAGAGTCACTTATTTTCATATTATCAGTTTTTATTCTATAAACGCTGCTGTAAATTTAATAAAATTCAGACCAGTAATATATTGTAAACTGTCGTAATTTTTGTAGTAAGTTCTGTTTTTTTTGCGTAGAAGAGTAGCAAGCATACGTCCATACATACTTTTGTATTTATAATATTATCACTGATGGTTATACGCTATTTAGTCGATAAAAAGAAAAATAAAGTGGTGTAAAAAATTGGTCCAAATTGAGAATCGAATCCAGGTCTTCATTATCTGTAACTGGCCAACATGTTCAGTTTTATTTCGTTGGCCTTATCAGGTAATATTTATTTCAGAAAAAAATCTCTAAAATGTTAAATCTTATCCAACATTTGCAATGAATGGGCCAAGATCTTAGATCCTTTCTAGAAACTTCTCTATTCTGTTAGTCAAACACTTTCATACTTTCAGCTTTGGGTAACACGGAGCAGCTATATCAATATTTTACTTACAAACCTTAGATTTGTTTGGTGAATTTTCCAGCCATCTGCTGAGAATATTGATTACAATAAAACTATTTCAAATGAATTATTTCGCGGTTTATTTTTGTATTTTACTCAGTGTTTGAGAAATACTTAGACTAAATAAAAAGTACTTTTTATTAAGTCTATGGAGAAATAAATATTTTTTTCTCTAAAATCTTTATACCAACTGATTAATAACTATTATGATTAATAAGGCGTCAGCTGATTAATATCATACTACACGCTCTATTAATACTTATCATCAACTTTATCAGTTGCCGCCTCCAAGATCCATCTAAAAAAATATAACGCGAGTGGTTCAAGGGCGATAAGAACAATTAATATATCGCCGCTTTACGGCTCTGCTCCCCAATAAAACTTTTGGGAACAAAATAGAGCGTAGCGTAATTTACACTTAACCGCACTGATTCACATACGAGTAATACGAAACCAAAGTTTTATATCTCAGCGGTTTCTTAAACTTTATAAAGTGATATAAAATTTTTTAGAGATTAAATTGTTGATATTGCATATCTCTTGATTTTGGAGAAGTTGGGTGACAGTCATAATTTGCCATTAGATGGTAGGACTTGTTCATATCAGATGTTGCCTTGCTGCATAGCGACGATTTCTGCCTGGACGATATCTACGTCGTAATTGATATGTAGATTGTTGAACTCCTTCCTTCCCTGTGTCTACAGGGTGCAGTGAAAAAAAAAACACGGCGGGTGCGCGCTCTATAACGTAACACGAACGGTCGCTACCGGGTAAAAATCACAATATCACAAACGCGTCAGCAGCGCCAGCCGTTTTTAACTGCAATTCCGTTTCAATAAGCTTATTGTTTTCTCTTCCAATATTTTGAGATCCATTGATTTGCACAATTTCTAATGAAAACTATTAAACAAATATTCGGAAACACAATGTATACAAATATTATAAACAACAATATGTACGTATATATAACATACAACAATCAAAATATAAAAAGAAATACTCAGTGAATACTCATCCATCATAAAATCAATGACAGTCGCAGAAAATCCTGAGCTCGCACAAATTGTCCAATCGCTCACAGATATCCGCTCAGCAATCAAACCGTCCCTCAGGAGCGGTATCGTCTCCGGAAACGAGTGAATATAAGGCACCATTCACACAGAGATGGCAGCCGCGGGCAGCGAAGCGGCGCGCAGTTTCAGTACACAACGCCGAAGTGCTCACGGTTACACTGGCGGTTGCGCGTCCTTTTCGAATTTATCAAGCGATTCTGTATATTATATTAATGGGAATAAGGTTTAAAATTATATGAAACTGAAATTACACATCGCTACAGACTATCATCTCGATGTGAGTCGAGCTCAAGGAGGAAAATTTCAGATGTTTCCATCTGATTAGATTCTTGAGTAATATTTTTTGTTTGACCGCAAATGTTTGGGTTCGAATGATTTGATAAGAAATAATGTGACTTTTGATGATCATGAAAAAGTCGTACAATAAGGGCAAGTTTTTCATAATATGTAAAAGAATATCTTAGCGGAACTTTTTTATTGAAATTATTCATCTTAAGAAGAGATTAGATTTTACAAAGATTTTATATTAGATTATTACAAACATTTTATGTATATCCATATGATAATGTTCGGAAAAGTTATTAATGAATAAAATATTTTTTTTATAGTATAAGGGTTGCTCCCTCGAGTAGTCGGACCGTTTTTGTGACTACCGACAGATGCGTTGCCCTTCTTCCTCCTCCCATTACCATGGGCCACCGGCTAAAATATTTTATTTATTTACCAATACACAATACTTTTACAGGTATACCCAATAGAATATTGTATCTTCTTATCTTAATTATGACGATCTAAAATCTACTTTTTTACTACTTATCTTAACATATAATAAAATTTTTGAGATTTTACTCACAGCCTGAGAATATGTCTATTGTCTACTCTACTTAATGTGAGTGGCGTTAGTTATTTTAATAATTCTCGTCACCGGTGCTTTAGCTAGCCGATTGGTTCTGGTCACCTGTGCAGCAGTTGCGGGAGCCGTCTCCTCCACACGTATCGGTCTGGCACGTTTATATTTTGAAAGGTGGTTGTAAAGGTACATGCATGTTGCAAAATTGTGCCGGCACGTCGTCGGACAGGCACCTCTCGCTTACACGACACCGGCGTAAAGTGACAGTTGTGCTGTCGAGCTTCGTGCAGAGCCGGTGGCCTAAAATAGGGTAATCAAAGGCCTCCGATGATTCGTTTGCCCCCTTATAAAAAAAAAATATTGTAAGTCAAAGCGTTGAAACAAACGGTCGACCGTGCAGATTACGTTACTACATACCACACGAAACACGTCTACAAAACGTTTCACTTTACAGCGGAACCATGTGAGCTAGAAGTAACCCGCTGGCAACGGTGAAAATTGTTTGCAAACTTATATATTACTAGCTGCGCCCTGCGATTTTACCCGCGTAAATTTCGATCACCTAAAAAAAGATAATCATCCCATGGCATCCCATAGGAACATTTTTTCGGGACAAAAACAACCCTATGTCTTAATCCAAGTTATCTTCTAAGTGTGTGCCAAATTTCATGAAAATCGGATCAGTAGTTTTTGCGTGAAGGAGTAACAAACAAACATACAAACTTTTTTATAATACGAGTAGGATAACCTTTTACATTCTCTAGAGATATCACAAATTTTTCTTTGTTCTTACTTCTTAGTAGTTTATATTATTGTTGATTAATATTTCAGATCTATCACTCACACTGTAATTAATTTCTCCCGATTAACTTTCTTAGATATATTCTTAAAATCCTACTAATATTATAAATGCGAAAGTTTGTAAGTATGTTTGTTACTCTTTCACACCAAAACTACAGAACGGATTTTCATGAAACTTTACAGTAATATAGCTTTCATATCAGAATAACATAATAAGTTAAAATTTTGAATCATTTTTAATCCACGCGTACGAAGCCGCGGGCGGAAGCTAGTATATTATATTTTACAAGAAAGTTAATCGGGAGATCACTACATAGTTTAAAACAAAGTCACTTTTTTGTGTGTGTCACTCGTGTGTCTGTATGTTTAGATCTTTAAAATTACGCAATAGATTTTAATGGGTTTTTTTTTATTAAATTGATTCAAGAGGGTTGTTTATTTGTATAATACCTAACATCGAATTTAACGAGTGCGAAGCCGCGGGAATACGCTAGTATTATATAAATAACTAGCTGCGCTCCGCGGTTTTACCCGTGCAAATTTCGATTCCGTGAAAAACATCCCATAGCATTGCATAGGAACATTTTTTCGGGATAAAATATAGCCTATACGGATTCGGAAGAATCCCTCTAAGTAATGGTACAAGAAATTTTGAAATTAGTCCAGTAGTTTTTGAGCCTATTCAATACAAACATACAAAAATACAAAGGTTTCCTCTTTATAATATTAAGTATAGATAATGGATATTTACTTGACAGAACTCGTAAGAAGCTTGTGATGTGCTCGGATTCAATTAATGGAAATGGTTGCTATAGTAACAAATCACTAACCATTAAGATGACTCGTTTGGATTTTCCGCATGCAGCCGAATGTGCCGCATGGGCCGACACGACCGGGGAGGTACCTCTCGCTTAAACGAGACCGGCGTAAAGAGACAGATGTGCTGTCGCGTTTAGTGCAGTGTGCTACTTACATACGCACGTGTGTAAGTAACCGGTGGCTCATGGAGGTGGGAGGAGAAAGGAGGGCTGCGCATCGGTATAGCCTCTATGCGGATGTCTATGGGCGTCGGTAGTCATGAAAAATGGCTCCGATTGCTCGTTCGTCCCCCCTATACCATAAAAATAAATATCTCTCCAGTTTTATATCCTTACTAAGTGACTGACTGTTCATTCAGTACAATCAAAACAACTGAATTAATCAACTCCTAATATGGTATACGGTGTAGCTTTTATCATCTTGATATTCGCAAAGAAATGATTCTAAAAACCTCTTAGAATTAAAATTTAATTAAAGAGAATTATTGGGTTAAAAATTATTGAATTACAATTGTTAAATTGCAGAATACTGCTTAAATATAAATTAAATAAAAATGTGCGTCACTGGAATGTATATTTTGCTTTCTAGTCTTTCTAAGAAAATAAGAAGAAAAGTAAAGGTATGAAGAAAGAGAATTTCCACCGCCATTCAAACCTAGGTATTTAAGTATAGTTCAATTATGAAAATGCCTTGTTTCTAAATAAATATTATGATAAAAGATACAATAAATTGTTAAAGTCAGCCAGCCACTCAAAACAAAACCACTGTCAAGTACAATTATTATTTTGGTAGACTTATCAAAACAATTGTAAATAACATTGGTTTTAAAACAATTCAATAATAATTACAAAGTGAAATATTTGTCCAATCTTTATCTTTATATATAAAAATGCTTGTCTGTATGTTCTTTATAGAATCGTAAACTATACATTTAATCATGTGATGATCTTTAGCAAAGTTGTTGTGTGTGATTATGAGTTGGTACGACCAATTTTCGACAGATGGCGCCACGCGTAGCAACGCGCGCAGGTTAGTGCTAGTTATTTATATATTTCTTGTGTGCGTGTGTATGTCACTGAACTCCTAAACGCCTGAACCGATTTTGACAAATCAGTCATTTGAGATCATTTGACAAGGCATATGACAAGACAAAGTCTGTCGGGCAGCTTGTTGTATTAATTTTTTAATGATTACTGTATTGTTGCTGAGTCTTCTCTTCTCCAACTTTCTTCAACTTAAACTTCTCGCTCACATGACACCGCTATGATGTCTTTCGTGCGGTTCTTGAGTTTCCGATGGCCCATGTGGGCGGAGGTGATGGTAGCAGGAGCGAGAACGCTACACGTCTGAATAACAGTAATATATATATCTGTGGGCGTCGATAGTCAACAAACGGCTATTATATTGATGATGGTGATGCTGAACGCTGGCCTCAACACGTCTCTCGACGTCTATTCATTCAGCGCCGTAACAATACAAAAGTACAGAAGCAATCCATTACTCCACACTGGCTGCGCCTTGTGTACACAGCAGGGGAACACTGCTAAACTACCGCGCTGTCAATACTTTAACAATACGGTAACTAGGAATTGTTTGATGGCACTACTTCGATAAAACTATAATTTCGTTTCCGGCTTGTCTTTTTTGGGGCCAATTTAAATGAAATTTCTCACTGATGTTATAACTATGGTAACTGTTGTCTATTGCAACTATTATAACAGCTACAACATCATGTAGCCGGGTCACTTAGCTGATACCTTAGGGGATATGCAGACCCCCAGTGATGTATCCCTATATCTCGCTTACATATTAGGGTCAATTCACACCAAAAGAGCGGCGAAGGGCAGCGAAGCGGAGCGCAGTTTATGTGTCATATGAATTTCAACTTTATAATAATTACTATAATACTTATTATCGCATGAGGAACTCGAAAGAGACGCGCGGATTCCCGCGAATGCTCGTGCAGTCGCTGGAATCCGCGCGGAAGTCGCGAGAATTCGATAACAAGTACTATAGTAATGAAAACGCCGCCGTTAATTGACCCTTACTGGGGAAAAATGAAGGCTATTCGTTGTACGTTTCGGTTTTCGTGCAGTTTGTTACAGCCCAATTGGCCGTTGGGGAGTTTCGACCTGACGAAGAACCGACCCACGCTTAGGAGTAAATTCACTTGTGCTATTCTCTGCTGACTGCTACAAAAACACATAGCTATTTAGTATTTATTGTTGACTTCGCGGTCAAAGGTCTACGTTTTTTTTTGTAATTTGAATACCATTTGCTACATTTTTTGTACAGTAAATTTCGTCCTACGTTTGAAATTATGATGAGGCTTTTGATGTTAGAAGTAACGAAGTATATCGAGCCTCGTAGCCAATGCTAATGAGAACCTTGACGTCAAGATCAACCAAGATCAAGGAGAGAAAAGAAGTTTTTCTTTTATTAAATGTTTTTAAAATTATTGTAAACTAGCTGCGCCCCGCGGTTTCTACCGCGTAAATTTCGATCCCGTGGAAAATAGAAAATCATCCCGTGGCATCCCATAGGAACGTTTTTCGGGATAAAAACTATCCTATGTGTTAATCCAAATAGCCCTCTGTGTGTGTTCCTGTGTCTGTGGTGCTACATGCCATAGCATGAAATGTCCAGGATTCAGAAATAAAAATAGAAAAGAGTAATTTTTTTTTAATAGCATTTTCCTCTTTCTTAAAGGCCGGCAACGCGTCTACAAGACACCTAGTTTTGCGGATGTCTATGGGTCACTAACTACTTGCTCGTTTGCCGCCTATATCATAAAAAATAAAAAATTGAAACGAGCAATCGAGCCTTTTGATGACTACCGATGCCCATGGACATTCGCATGATTGTTACGCAGATGCGTTGCCCTCCTATCATCCACGCCAATGGGCCACCGGCTACTCCCAAACCGCACGAAACGCGAGAGCGACGCTGTCACTTTACGCCGTTATCAAGTGAGCGAGAGGTACTTACCCGGTCGTGCCAGCCCAATTTCGTTGCATAGGAGGATGTAGTGTCATGCACCATGCATGGCACTATATCCTCCTATGCAGCACGGCACTACCTCTTCCTAAGTTATGACGCATGTGTGTAACATTTAGCTACGTAGAAGTCTATTACCCTTACCAAAACATGCCGCCTGCTCGATTACTCCGAAAAATAAAAAAAATATTTTAGGAGCTATTGCAGCATACATACATACTTACATACACTCAAAATGTAAACCACCATCTGATGCATCATTAACTGATTTTGATTTAATGAGTATATTTCTTAAGATCGAGTTAGAATTCCTGACAACAACTAAACTTTAATCAAGAAAAACAAATTCCACAAGGTAACGGAAAAACGCGAGAAAATTATTTTCTTTGCCCTTCCAAAAACATAACAATAAAATAGAAAGAAAAAAGTGTACATGTTTTATGTAAAACTTAATTATTGATTTCCATTACCGTAGTTACAATGACATCCCATGACATTTATTTTTTAAATACAAAATAGTTTCACGTAAATCGAATTTGAATTTTGAATTTGTCTGACAACTTCCATTGGCCTCGCTCGATGTGTGATTTTTGTAACGCTCTCTCCAGCTTACTCGCCATGTCTAGCGTACTTCAAACACATTAAAAGAAGGTTTACTCAAATATCGAAGCCACCAAAGATGCCCCAAATCGTATTTATCCTGTTACAAGTTACGGAAGGGCGTCATTAATGGATTCTTCTGTCATTCCAAGTCCTTTAATTAATGTCACCTTGTAAGCTGAAGGCGCTGATTAAAGACGTGTCATTACGGTTTGGGGAAACATTTGGATTTTTTCAGGTAGAGACAAATGTCTACTTCCATTGCAGCATGTTTTTCTCGAGTGAGTTTGTTTGTATGTAGGGTACGTATGTATATTTCCTGATGTCTTGACGAATACACGGCCTGGGAACTTTTTGTAACTTGGAACATATAGGATAGTTTTTATCCCGAAAAATGTTCCTGTGGGATGCAATGGGATGATTTTCTATTTTCCACGTGATCGAAATTTACGTGGTTAAACCGTGGGGAACAGCTTGTTGAATTATATTTAGCCAGTGGAGTTCCTTAATTCTCAATTTTATTGTTAGGATGTTCATTGAATGCTTACATTAAAACCATCCAAGAACCTTAGTATTTTATGACCTAGCAAATTTTAATGAGAGAAAAAGACCAGTCGTACCGTTTCGATTAGTACCGTCACCCATAAATATCCGCATTGTGATAATTATTAAATAACCATAGCCCAACGTTTTTTTATGCCTCTTGCAATATTTTTTTGCATCCCTCAGTTACAAGGATAGAAGTAGCCTTAACAATTTTATTTTAGAAAATCTCGTCTACCCAATTATAACCATGCAATACTTGTAGTCACCGAGTAAAATGATTGTGACATACGGACAGACAGGCGGACATGATAAATGTTCTGTTTCTCGCTATTTGCCTATGGAACCCTAAGAATTATTTTCGGACATTCCTTTTGAATAAATTACTAATAAACTTTATCGTGTTCTAAATCCATTGGAAATAAGTAACTTGCAGATTAAATATTATCGAAGTCGGGAGTTTCTTTAACGAGCCAAGTTTCGTTCCGTCTGGTGAACTGGGACCGCGCAACTTTACTTAGGTGATTTAATAAAAGGTAGACGTTGATTAATTTTTTTTGACGGTATAGGGATAAAAACGAGCAGTTGAAACCATTTTCATGACTACCGACGCCCATAGACATCCGCACAGAGGCTATACAGATGCGCTGCCCTCCGTCCTCTTCCCTCCCACATATTTTTCCTCTTTATAATATAAGTATAGATTTACTCTACGACGCCTTTATTTAAGAGATAGTATTACGCGCGACGCCCATAGATAACTGCATAGACGCTATGCAGATGCGCTGTCATAATATCAGGGTAGTGATATTCCCTAGTTGGTGATGTCACGGCCGTTAACTGAGTGGTTACCCTTTTTGGGATTCTTTTTTACACTGTTGTGCATTTTCAAGCAGAAGAAGAAGTTGCAAGAAGATTGCCTTCTTTCCTCCTCCCAACTCCATGGGCCACTGGCTACTTACACACCGCATGAAACGTGATAACACAACTGTCACTATGCCGATCTCGTGTAAGAGAGTAGAACCTTCCCGGTCGTGCTGGCCCAATTCGGCTACATACATGCATGCATGTAGCGTGGGACTACCTCTTCTTAAAATGTCTTACAAAAATAATAACAGTAAGGATTAATAAAAACTGTGGATATAAATAATTTTTATTATCACTAGCTGCAAGCAAGCACCCCACCACGGTAAGGTGTCTACAACTTTTGGGGGAATTAGCGCTTTACCTAAACTATCAACGGATAAACTTAATTACTAAAATCTAGAATTTTAATTAACAAAACCTGGTGGTAATTACGGTGAAAAAAGAATAAAGGGTATACAGCGAATTCCTAATTCATCCTTTATTTTATTCATCAATCTCTAGTGGTGTACCACTCCTCAGCTCAGCTCAAATTAACTCAGAATTCCTTGTATAAACTCGCCAACACTACGAAATGGCGGGAAGGAACATTGATTAAATCTTTTTGTCTTATTTTAATTTTTCACTAGAATTTAGACTCCAGATTCTTGATGATTTTAAGTTTATTTTATACGTCCAGAAATTATATGAAATAAGACTTGTTTTCATTTTTACTCTGGTATTGTAAAAAACTTTTTACAATAATAATAATAATAATGATGTCCTCTCAGCCGATTTCGGCTACGGCGGCCGTCTCTAAAGAGACGAGCCAGATGCGCAGGACATATTATAGTGCACAAGTATGCGCGCAGACACAAGTGCTCTCTCTATTCCCTCATATTCCGATGGGATGGCAATCCGACACGACCGGTGAGAAATCGGGCTCAGCACCGACAGCTTAACGTTCTCTCCGAGGCACGGGGGTGTACCGCCGCCAACTTCCTGACTCCAGACTGTTATTAGAAATTGAAAAATCCCAATAACAATTTTTGGTCCGAGCCGAGATTCGAACCCAGGACCTCACGTCTGTGGTTGAACACGCTTACCACTAGACCACGAGGCAGTCCTCCACTTTTTACAATACCAGAGGAGGAGAGAGGAGAGATTTCTGCCCGCATTGTTCGACTTTTATTCTCAATATTTTATGGCTTTTAGACTCTGCTTCTAAAACCTAAAACCCTCCTTTGCTACATTATATCTACTACTTCTAAAACCTAAAACCCTCCCTTGCTACATTATATCAAGTTCTTAGATCTTAATAGGTTTTCTAACTTTACTTTATGCGTGTTATGTGCGTACTTGATACAGGTATCTAGTAGGTATACCTGAAAAAAAACAACCGATTTTCCCTTGAGAAAGATTTAACCACGGTCCACAACTAAAATTATTGTAAACAGGACAGTTCATGTTATTATCGTCATTGTAAAGCCATTCTTTTACGCAATAACTGCTGAACGAATTTGGATGGGATTCGGTACAGAAATAGTTTACAATTAATTGGAATAACTTATATACATTTTAATTATGTCCTCACAGTAACTTAAATATACTTTATAAAATCAAAAATCAAAACCAAAATGTTTTTCTTCAAATAATTATAAATATTGCTTTTTGAACGTCAATAAATACATCTACTAGTAATGAACAGAGTACGTGTTGAATAACCAATCAGTGTTGATTCAAATTCGTTTATTATTCAGCTCATTAGCATGCTTCTAATGTCGACGAGCTTTCGATTATGTACCAGTTGTGGTTTCGATACGCGGATATTTCACGGGAAATGTGTGTCGATAAACATGTGAACAATAAGTTGCCGGGCCGCACTGTGCGGCGCCGCACCGCACCGCACTAGCGACCACACGAGCTGTGCGACGTCGCAATGTTCTTACGACGCCGTTGCGACACCGCAGTAGGGTTAACTACCAGCCCATTTGATACCCATCTAAAAGAAATAACTGAGTGCGGTGCGGCTACGGCACCGCACGGTTTGCACCCCTCCCCTCCTCGTCTGCTTCGCGCCATTTCCAGGTGCACTTGCTGTGGAGCACCGTGAGCATACCATACATTAATATATTATGTAGGAAACCGTTGCAGAGCCGCTCAAGTGCCGCGCCTGAGCCGAACCGCACCATGTGGCCTGGCCCTTACATCTGTGGACTTTACACGTCATATTAGATTAGCCCGTGCTAAACTGTTTTTTTTTTAGTTTAAGATAGACATTGACATTCGTATCCCATACAAATAAAAAACAATCCAAATTCGCAATTTGAATGCATTCAGAATAATTTTGCCGTAGGTAATTGTATATAGTAATGTTTGAACGTCGACTTACACTATGTTTGTGTCACCGTGAAGGATTAACAAGACGGGCTAAACATTTGTGCAGCTTTTAGCTAAATTGTTCTCCGAAATTCTATCCAAGTGAAATTCTTGTATGATAATTCTTATAATCTTTTGGCACATCTACTTGGTGCCAAAAAAACTACAGAAGGGGTTTGGTTGGGTGCAGAATACAAATCATAATATAATAACATAAAAATACGTCCCGAAAAAATTAAAGGTTATTTTGGGATACATTTTACGCGGGCGGATCCGCGAGGCAGAGCTAGTAAATTGAACACATCCATTACATGAGCGCAATTCTCTCAAATTAAATTGCTCTAATTTTTAAGAATGTGAAACGTTCTTTAAAAACTAGCTAGCTTTTCTCTTAAAAGCTAACACGACAAGACTGCGTCAAGTGAATTTCTGACAAATGGATGTTGTTAATCATTTCAACTTGCACCAGAAGGAAAGCTAGTCAGTAAATACAATTCGGTTCAACACATGTAATTTATTGTGAAACTATGATTGTATTAGTTGTGTTAGTTGTTTTAGACCATTATCTCCAATTTTATTCTTATATTTTTTGAAATACTCACCAGAGTAAAAGTATGTTTTGAGTAAGAGGTAGTGCCATGCATGCATTCAGACAGGGGAGATACCTCTCACTGACACAATAATGGTGTAAGGTGACAGTTGCGCGTTTCGTGTGGTGCGTAAGTAGCCGGTGGTCCATGGAGGAGGGAGGAAGAAGGACGGAAACGCATCTGTATGGCCTTTATCTGTATCGTCGATGGGCGTCGGTAGTCCTGAAAACGGCTTCTCGCTTGACCCCGTTATAAAAAAATGACGCAATTTGAAATATGTACAAGCAAACAAACGATTTTAATTTCTACGTTAATTAATTAGTCACTTTATGAGAGCTCATTCGCTCTTTCAAGTCTAATTGCATTATAAAAACAGTATTTTTCACAACAGCTGTTTGTTCTATAAAATATTTCATATTTTGCGACATTTAAAAATCGACGACTGTCGCACGACTCTACTGCGAGTCGCTAAATTGCGATGGAGTCGCAAAGTCGCCGGTCGCGGCGTCTAAAAGTCGCGTGTGTGTTGTGGCTCTAAATCACCGCTTTTGGCGTCTTGAAGTGTGCGCTCCCCGCGGCTAGTCGCTGCATTCAGCTTCTAAAAATCGACTAAAATGTTAAGTTATTTTCATTCAAGTTTACGACGCATTGCTAAACTCCAACATTGTTATAAGTTTTCTTTATTCATCATCATTATCATCGCCATCTGATATAATAAAAATAGTGCCATAACTAAGGACATTTTTATTGTAGTTGTATTTATTATGAGGTATAGATTACATTATGCGTACATATATTGTGTGCACAAAAAAGTTCAGTCGGAATATGTTAAATGATTTATGACGAAAATAACAGAATTTGAGCTCTGAATCTAATAAACGTGTTTTTGCACCAGTAGTTAAATATCGTGAGATGTAAAGGCACCACCACAACAGGTGCCTGGGTGTCTGCGCTGAACAACAATACATGTAGTTAACTAGTTACAGTTCGCATTTAGCCGCTGTGTATGCTTTCTGCAAGAATACATTATGAATTTTCTTATGGTTTTGTATATATTTTTGTTTTTATGGCATGGGGGAAAGTCTCATAATGAGCCACAACATTGATATGAATATTGACCAGCGGAGAAGGACATTGCCAGATCTGTTGGTCTAAGAACATGCGAGGCTACTCCCCAGGTAGATGTAGTGAGATCTGAGAAGATTATTTCTAGTGCCTACCTTTTGTTTTGTATTATATCAGTGTGATCTGAAGGTAAGGGCTCTGTCCAAGGGGATTCCAAGCTAGCGAGGGTGCGGGCAATGATCGATGTCAACGCCTCGTCATGATATGTCAAGAGCTCGGTTAGCGTGACGTCTGGCGCAGGTGGAAAACACACGACTGCGTCTTGGATGGATTAGGTCTGAGCCCAGTCCTAACGTTATATTGGTCGAGAGTTTCCAGGCAGCCGTCAGTGTTTGTTCGGCGTCTCCGAAGCGAGGCGATTGAACCGCAATTACAAGGTCATCGACATAAATGATGCGTGTTGTATGCATATCAATTTTGCCGATGTCTATAGGCATATTACTAATACTACTATTACTTCACCGATCTTAATCATATTTTTAACCGACTTCAAGAAAAGGAGGAGGTTCTCAATTCGACCGTATATATTTTTTTTATGTGTGTTCGCGGATAACTTCTTTGTTTATGAACCGATTTTGATAATTTTTTTTTGTCAGAAAGGAGATACTTTAAGAGTGGTCCCATGACCAACTTTTTTTAGTTTACTCTTGGAAGCCGGTTTTTTTTTGTTAAAAATTATCGACAATAGTAAGGCTACATTACAAGGAAGTAATTTTGTTACTAATTAAATTAAATACGATTGATTTTTTTTATTTATGGCTCCTAACGAAGTGGACACGGGGCAGCTGTAGGGGCGTTAATAAATTGCAAAAGCCTCTCAACACGGGAACAGAAAGGCAGGCTTTGTGGGTTATTTCTAAAAGAGTATTGTTTCCGGCTGTCGAAACCTGTTCCTCTATTAGCTCCATTGTTTTACTACAATGGCGCATTCGATATAATCAATTGCACTCTGGCTCTCTGTTTAATAGATATATTTTGTACGATTGATTTTAGTTTTAAACATTAAATATAACTTAGTTTTTAACTCTAGACCGCTAGTTTTAAATTTCAATGTCTATTACGAGCCTTCATCGTTTCGACTAAGATATTTAATAAAGGAGATAATAGGTTGGTCTTGGTAGCCCAATTCGGTGCTTAGTCAACAGATAGTTAAACCGCAGTTCAAAATCAAGGCAAAAACTGATATTTAAAGGATCTCACACAAATCGGCGGTGAAGAATCTAGGTGGCAAATTCTTGCTATGTGAATTTATACAGCAATGTTGGTTCGGGTTGATATAATATGTTTTTGTTGTTTCATAACAGAAATGCGCGATGCAAATCCAAGCATTTAAATTACGCCCGGCGCGGTTCTTGTCAATTCGCAGATTTGTCCGGAAATTTTTTGAGCCTCAAATTATATCATGTATGAGAAAGGATTTCAAAAAGATAGTCAAATGTAAATATACCAAAACAAACCACAATTAAACCACATATTAAGTGTATAAGTTTTTTGTCACGTCGCGTCGTACACGCTGTATACTCAGCTGATCGAGCGCCCGGCCGCCCTTAGTCTGCCGGGGTCATTCACCCCGAGCGAGGTGAAGCCTCCCGGTACAAAGCATGATTACAGGTTTTCGCTATTTAACTTGTTTGAAAAAAGTATTTTCGTATACTTGCCGTAAACTTTTAATTAATAGTTTCGTATTTACTGTAGGCACTTATATTATACGTGGTTTAATTTAATGCCTCTCGCTTTTATCAACCTTGTATATTACAGAGAATACTAATCGCTGCACATATTTGCACGTGTGATTGCGCAAACACTAGTTGATTTTGCCGCGGCCTCGCAAACTGACGCGAAATAGAATCGAGAGCGCATGTCAATGTTGGCATACGGATATTTCGAAATATTTCACTTTGAGAATATTGCATATTGTTGTTGTAGTAACAACCTTATCATAGTGCAGGTAGACCAAGTGTTCCTTCCTGATATTTCCTTCCCTTTTTATGATCGGAACGACCATTTACTAGGTAACTTACTAGTGTTAGTTTACAATTTAGTTATACACTATTATTAATATAGGATTCATATTGGGCGTAATATTGTGTTGATGTGGTTGTGTCATAAGCATAGAGAATAGAGTTGATAGATTATAATAACGCTAAAAGATTTTGTCTTAAAAATACAATCATTCTTATAATTTACAAAAATCTTGTGACTCTTTGAAGCAAAAGAATAATCATCAAATTGCTCTTAAGTTTAGACTTCTGAGATAAAATGGCATACAGTACAAATGAATTGATTACCTACTCGACCTTATTTGAAGTGGATTATCGGCCTGTAAAGTCGTTCAGCTATAGCCGGGAATATAAAAATCTACTTGCAGACGTTTCGTGCGGTAAGTAGCCGGTGGCCCATGGAGATGGGAGAAAAAGGAGGGCAGCGCATCTGTATAGTCTCTATACGAATGTCTGTGGGTGTGTGGATGGGGTGAAAAGGCTCCGACTGCTCGTTTGTCCCCCTATACCATAAAAAAGCATTACTTCCTTTTGACGCAGTCGGGAAACAAGCGTGATCAGAGCAACGTTACTTTAATAAAATATAGAAAGCTATAAAATAGCTCATACCCATACGTGGTTTATTTATATGTCAGCTTTATTTCCTTATAAAAGAGGTGTTGATAAATGTGTGGGTACGTCCTATTGTGTGGTGGTCATCCATCACCAGTGCATCTCCTGACATCGCTACTGTCGCATTATACGTTGAAGGTGTACTCTTTGCTAACCGATATATCCAATAACACGTTTTATATAAATATTTAGAAGCTTTATCATAGTTTATCCGTATAATAGATGAATTATGTGGCTATGCTATCTATCTTTTAATCATTTCTAGCATGTCTAATTTTTCTCGAGTTTGCCATTAGTTAGTGAATTAATAACTTTACCTTAATTATTACATTGAACATTTTATTATAGAATATATTTTAGGACGAAAGAAATTTTGGTTCAATAATATTTGATCATGAACTTATCAAAATCAAACTTTGCCGTGGTGGCTTGCGTGTCCTTGTGATCCCCAAGACCACCCCGGACAGGGCAACTCATACAGGACAGGCTTGAAGGAAAGGCCAGATTAGCAGCTCAACTGAGGGGTCCTCTACCCGATCCTCTGAATAAACTGAAGGCGGTGTGGATTTAGAGTACTGGAGTCAGGGGTCAGGATGGGAACCTGACCCCCTTTCAAGGTTCCGACAACCTAGTAGGGACTGTTCAGAGGTAGCCTGAAAGTGAACAAGGAGGAAAATTTTAGCCTTTTCGCCGAGGCCAGGCTGTCGCTGGAGGGATCCTGTTACCTTCAAGTATAGCGGCTCGATTCATCTCGGGGTTTAGTCGGTTTTGCACTAAGTGTCGAGTCCGACATAGGTCTAGGGACCACCCGGGCTTCAAGGTATCATACGTAATTGTATTCCCCTGCGTCAACAAAAAAAAGGGGGCCAACCGTAGACAGTCCGAAGACAGAAATGTTTCGTTTTCAACGCCAAACTTCAATATATCCCATTTATTAAAAACTAAAATAAAGTAAATATTAAAGGAACAAGCTTGGAGGGTGCCAATAATATTTATTTTTCGTAACTATTATAACATTTCTGAAAATATTATTTTACTTACCAAAAAATAGATCACTTTATTTTACTTGTTTACGAAAATACGAGAAAATCATAGTTGGTATAATGGTTTAACGATCTCCCATATATCCATGGGCCATTATCTTTGAATTCCCATAACGCAAGCGGTGAATTGCCCGCGTATTTTATCTGCCACACATTATACATGAGCCGTTATTAATGTAATAGAGCAATAGCTACAGATTTATCGGGATATGGTTGAAGTATCCTGTCCTCGTACCGGAAGGTACTGTGAGACAAACCTTTATCATCTTCATCTTAGACCAGAAACATCGGAGTTTTAGGTCACCTACAAATAGTAATTCCACAGAAATACGATTAACGTACAGGACTCATTCTGGGAAAGCAAATAATATAGACCAGGGTATACATACGTACATAAAACAATGCGAAAATGAACTTAATACGAGTTCGCTTAAACCCACGATCAGTTATACTGCATCGTGGGCTAGTAACAAGTATGATCACGTAGATACTTAACTCCATCTGAGTCCCAGGTCAGACAAAAACCTCCCTTAGTTATGCCACTGCTTGTTTTCTACGTTCACGTACCATACCATACGAAACTGGTGGTATAGAGCTTGCACTTGTGTCTACGAACACAAAAGTGTGCACTATAACATGTGCTGCGAAGATGGTAAGTATTTCTATAGGGATTGCCACCATAGCCGAAGTTAGCTAAGGTCACTTTTGTATACTAGTTGCTAGCCAAATTCAGAGTGATCCGATCAGAAACTTACTAACATATTATGTATGTCTACTGTTAGTATTATTACTGGAGGAAGCCTCTCCTACACAATACAACATGCATGATATCATAAAATTCGGTTAAAGGCTTTGATTTGCTCATTTTACTCCAATGTCGTTAAAACTTTAAGTTTCAGTCGTATACCTATCTCTTAAATTTACACGTTTTTACAATCATTTTTAAATTTTTATTTCAAGTTGTAGTTTTCATGTAAAGGGTAGACAAATTATCAACGGCTGCCAGGATATTTTTAACGACCAAAGCAAACGTGTACCTAGTACAGAAAGATATATGAGGATTTATTATTTATGTACTTTTAGTTCAAGGCACTAAAATCTGATTTCAGTCATCTACCATTTCGATAAACAAGTTGGTGAAATTCGCCTCACTTCTAGGTAATGGAAGGAAAGTATCGATATATCGATATTTTAAAAAATATCAATACTATTTGTATTGATATGTATTTTTATTTAAAAATATCGATATATCGGTATAACTATAATATAAATAAAAATATGAGAGAAAAGAACAACGATAAAAATACGAATTAATTATTTATAAATCAAACCAATATTTATCGTATAGGACATAAGAAAAAGTATTTGAACCTTGTGTAAGCCGACTTCTGTTAGTGGGTACTGTGTGAAAAATTAAACAGGATTCAGGTGAGTTGAGTCGACCAAAAACAAAATTACACTTCGTTGCTTCGTCCTCGAGATTAGTTAACATTGTAGTAATCGTGTCTAGGAATCGTCTTTCTACCACTATTTGAAAGTCTTAACAAGTCTTCCATGTTCTTTTTTTTTTTTTTGTGGGTACCTGCGCTACGCTCACCCGTTCTCACTGCTTGCACTGTACCTCATTCGCGTTTTAGTGCGTCGCCGATCACCACGTATAAATTACTCGTAATGTTAAAATAAGTTAAAACGTTAAATAATATGTTGAAATGGGCTTTTAAAGACCATAGTGTATTATTCGTCGGAAACTAAGGAGGATCGAGAAGAAACTTAAATTTGTATTAAAATATTACTAATACATTCCTTGTTACATAAAAATGATATTGTGAATAGTTTCTGGGACTATTTCCGTATCGAACCTGTGACATATCGTCATACGCCAATAAATGTTGTGCACATCTCGAGGGGGTGTGACCTTCATATCACGTTGGCATGATAGAAATTGTTTCTTAAATAAGAACTTTATGTGATTGTGTACATTTAAAAGGAATGTTACCTTCACCAGTTTTCTTATAAGCATAGCTTATAATGTATAGTGCTGTGGATAGTTTTTTAGGACTATCGCCTCACTAATAAATGAAATAAAATATTTTTATTTAATATCTACCTACCTACACAAAGGACACAATATAATTTATTGTGTTGTGGCCATCTAATAGGGATGTGATCCTTCGCTGTAATTAACAGATTCGTGCGAATAGTTGCTTTCATTGCTTTTAGTCTACACCTGACGGCTAAAAATCGATGTCTATTACATCAGACACAATTCACACAGTCAGGGGACTCCGTGAATCCCATAATGATCTCTCCCCGGAAGATCCGGACTTAGAGGAGGAGATTCTAAATTTATTAGGAGAGACTCCAACAGAAAATAAAAAATATGGCTCTAATATAAGAGTCAAACTAGCTGTGCTTTGGGAACACATTGCCACAAATGGCCGAGATAAAGATTTCAAAAAGGAGCTGTTAAATAAATATTCGGCTAAATTAAAAAAAAACAAAAAAAAAATCTTGAAGATTGATGCGACAATGTCTAAATAAAGGCAAGATTATCGGAATGGCTAATTAATAAGGATAAAGCTATAGAAGCTTAATATTATAGAATATAATTGCTTCTATAATAATTAATATTATAGAAGCAAAATTGCAGCATCTATAGCTTGTATTAGTGAGTTCCTCACACGGCTATTCCCCTTAGAAAGCAAGGACCAGAATGTACCTACGCATTAAGACCAAAGCTGCTAGCTGCCCCAGCTTGAAACTGGAGGCCTCCGCCCCCGGCAGCGAGGCAAACGGGGCAGCGAGGAGGTACGAGACCTTATCGATAACGAACCGGCACCCGTCGCCGCAGCGACCGGCGCCGCTGGTCCCGGTATGTTCTTCAGGTCACTTATCTTATTTTTTACAATCAATGGTGTTTACTTATTCTTTCCTCAAAGGTCGGCAACACATCTGTTAGACCTCTGGTGTTGCGGATGTCTGTGGGCGTTGGTGATCACTTTACTTCAGGTGAGCCAACTGCTCGTTTGCCTCCTATGCTATAAAAGAAAAATAATAATAATTAAATAAAAAAAAAAATACTTACCAATGATCGTACCATACTATCGTGGGTCAAGGGCTACGAAATTCCATTTTCTAGACCCGTTGTTAAATTAAATGAACCGATGCCACCTATATTATCCTCATCGGAATCATTTGAATACAAGGTTGCCATCACAGGTCTATTAAGCAGAGGTGCCATATCCGAATACAAATAGTGTGAGTGACAATTTTTGTCTAGCTATTTTCTTGTAAAGAAAACCTAATGGGACTAATCCTTCTTAGTCATCACACTCTTGCCAGAGTGGTCATGGTCGTCACATCAGGGTTGGTGACACGATTCACAATCCGTCGCCAAGTAGCCACCTTGGTATTGGTATGGTATAGATATATACATTAAATTT
>LUGF01045734.1:53747-67595 GCA_001625245.1 Calycopis cecrops
AACCCACCTGCAGGGAGACACATAGTCTCCGTATGGTGTCCCCGCGGCCCCTACGGGACGTGAGAGAATGCCTACCGGATCTTGAGCCATTTAAAAGTTGACATTCCGCCAGAAGCTCCACCTACCGGATATAATTGTATTTTTTTACCGCCCAGGTAACCATCGATATACCCATATAAAATTTCAACCCAATCGGTTGAGCCGTTTAGAAGTTGACATTCCGACAACAGCGCCACCTACCGGAACCAAGACAGAAGCGCCACCTTCCGGATCAAATTGTATTTTTTACCATCCAGGTAACCATCGAAATATCCATATAAAATTTCTACCCAATCGGTCAAAAATCAAAAGCCAAAACCCAAAATATTTTTTTTCGGGATAAAAACTATCTTAAAGGTATGGTTTACAGGTTCCCTTCTAACTATATGACTAATTTCATGAAAATCTGATAAGTAGTTGTAACGTGAGGGAGTAACAAATAAATTAAAGTCAACATCCCATAGCATCCAACAGGAACATTTTTTCGAAATAAAAATATCCCATATATTAATACAGGTTCTCTTCTAACCATATGTCAAATTTTATGAACATCTGTTAAGTAGTTTGAGCGTGAAGGAGTAACAAATACATTAAAGTCATCATCTCATAGCATCCCACAGGAACATTTTTTCGGCATAAGAACTATCCTATGTGTTAATTCAAGTTACCATCTATGTGTGTGCAAAATTTCATGAAAATCGGTTCAGCAGTTTTTACGTGAAGAAGTAACAAACAAACAAACAAACAAACAAACAGACAAACTTTCACATTTATAATATTAATAAGATTTATACAATTTCAATATTGAATATTTTACATCGATATTTCGATAGATAACAAAAGATATCACCCAAAAATATCGATATATAGAATCAAAAGTATCGATATATCGATATTTTTTCAACAAGCTTGAACTGTGAACTTAATTTGTTCACTAAATACGTGGGCACTTTCGGTTAAATCGGATGACGGCACGTGGACCGTAAGTGCTTTAGTTTAAATAGAACCGATTAAATTACGGAATTGGCGCAATGATCTGTGTAATTAATTACATCTGAACGCTTTATACTCTCTTTCAATACATTTTATATAAATATTAACAGAATGTTGAATGTGATGATTTTGAATATTCTATCTTATGCCAGGGATGTGCCCCGCCAAGATAAGCGAAGCGTAATGGAACTACCTACTTTTTCTAGATTTTGGTTGTTTTTCAATATCATAACTGCAAGTTGATTTATAACAGATAAACAAAATCCTTGAAATATATATTAGTCGACCTACTTAACATAATATGTGTTACGTTTCCGTTGCTTAACTCATAAATATTTTATGACATATAAAAAACCATCTAACTTGACAATTTAAATTTTGGGGTGGAAGAAAGTTAGGGTTGCCCCATACAAACTTAATTTTAAGATAGTAATCTAAAGGTTATACAAGTACTGAGCGAGCACGATCAGGAAGGCACCGTTCGTATGAATGACATCTGCGTAAAGCGTCAGATCTGCTATCGCAGTCCTATATATATCCTATAGGAGAAGCAGGGCAATGCATCTGAAAAATAATCATGCGTATTTCCATTGGTGTTAGTAATCATCAAACGCGGAAGCTCGTTTGCAACTTGTACTATACAAACATAATTAACTTTAAATAAATTTTTCACCTTCTATCCATGGACGGTAGGTAATCTTCACGAATTTGTCAATTGATTCTCTAGACACCATTAGTTAATAATTTTGTTAATAAGTCGTCCGTAAACTACCTATATAAGATAATCAAATTCCAAGTGAACACGCTAATGCGATTTCAATCGCTTAAATTTAGCAGAACAGATAAATGTCTCGCATTACATGAAATGACTATGATGTAAATTACTGATTACTGGTTCGGCATATAAACTCCAACCGCCCTTTGTTGAGGAGGTTATTATTATCGGTTAACGATATGATAAATTTGATACTTATCAAAAGAGATTGCTTTGTTAGCGAATCTTTAGAACAACAACATATTATTATTATTATTATTATTATTCACGCCAGTGCCCGTTTTATTGCGTGACATGTATCGTACATGTTACAGGTTTGTCTTGTTGCCTCCATTTTATTTTTCTTCTTTTTATATATCGACGTCAGCTGCGAAGACTCTCTTCGGATCACGGACTCAATCAGTTTCTTATTCAATAAAATATAATAAATATTTAGATAATTGTTATATCATTCCAATGAAAAATTGTGCCATCGACAAGAAGAAGACAACGAAAAATGTTGTTTTTGTGGAAGCAAATAAACTAATACGAATTAAAAGATATACATTTCTAAGAACAACTTTAGTTTCCATCAAAATTTAATAAGATAAATAGGCGTTTGCCCAGCAGTCGCCCAACATTTTTAATTTTAAAAAGTCTTAGGGAGTTGTATCACAAAAATGTAAAACGTTTTAACAGGCCAAGATGGAAAAATAACAAGTAGTAGGTACAGGTTAGGATAATACATAACTCATAATTTATCCTATATTTTATTCATTAAAGTTTAGTGGTCTTCTACTTCTGCTTCGCTTACAAATTAACCAAGAAAGCGATCTTGCAAGATTAAATTTAAGTCGCTACAAAATGGTGGAAAGAGCAAAAATTAAATATATTGTCGAGAACCAGAACAATGAGGGCCAATAATAATATTATAAATGAGAATTCTTGTATGTATGGATGTTATTTCTCGCAAAATCTATCGAATGTATTTGGAAAATATTTGAAAAGAATATAATTTAGTTTAAATTCTGAAATAGAATACATACTACGATCATTGAAATGTTTTTTTTATTGCTAAACTACTGACGTCCATAGATATCCGACAATATCGATGCGTTGCCCCCCTTCCTCTTCCTCCTCCTTCCATAGGCCATGGATGCATTTTTCGCTTGTAATAGTTGGGAACATCTACTATTGAATACACAAACTGTACTCATCCCATGTAAAAATGTTCAGATTTATTACGTAATCAGCTCATTAGCGTTGTTCTAATGCCGCGCCTGTGTCGATGAATACGTATCATGCGGCTCTGATGTTCATTTGATGTGTAAATTTAACTGTTTATTGATAGTTACGTAAATAACTATTTGCCTGAATAGAATATAACGGCTTTATTCAGCGACAACGTAACATTACACTAAAAACAAAAGAAGAAGAAGAAGAGAATAAGAGAAGAAAAAAAAAGAAGAAAAGAAGAAATACTTAAAGCTTGTTTTAAACTCAGGTATTCGGATGAACTGGGTTCTTTCGCCTTTTCCGTTTCAATTCAACAAAGACTCAACTCGAACAAACCCGAGATATCTCGACGAGTAATTCCCAACACTCGAATATTGCTCGGGTATAATTGAGTCCTATACTACTCATTTATTCGTTTGTGTGGGAATATGCTCGATTTAACTTCATCAGCATTCATACATTGAGCATAATAATCTGAAATATTCTTATGCTATAAGTATTTATACTGACTCCATAACCACACCTCGATTTGCAGGATTTATATATTCTATGCAAGGGACAAAGGATTTATATACAACGTTGAGAAAAATGAGAGGCATTAAATGAAAACATATGTAGTGTATCATTTCCAGACACAACAAAAATCAGATCAATCAGAGCCATAGTTTATCCACAGGAATTTATAAAGTTTTTTTCACTTCGTACACGCTGTAATGTCAGCTGATAGTGAGTATGAGCTGGCCGGGGTCATTCACCCCGTACTAGGTTGCCGTTCGTTGTACGATCCGGCTTAAAGCATGATTACATTTTTTCGCCAACTGCGCAGAGTATATTATTATAATGCACAAAGAATGTGTGAGCAGAGACAATTGTCTCTAAATTCTCTACACAATTGTCTCTGAACTCTCTATACGCACATTTCCATATTTCTATGTGATGGTATTACAATATCAGCAGAGATAAATCAGGCGCATGCCGGACGGTTCAACGAAACATTTCTCTTTCTTTTATATTATAGTGGGTATACGAGAAGTCAAAGCCTTACATGGACTCATATGTTTACAGATGCATTGCCCTCCTTACACACCAGACGGAACACGAAAGCACCGCCATCACTTGGCCTCGAGAGGTACCTCGTCTGGCCGTGATAGCCCAACTGCAGCTGTTAGGAAGAGGTAGTGCCATGCTGCATAGGAGGATGTAGTGCCATGCATGATGCATGACACTACATCCCCCTTTGTAACGGAGTACATCTCGCTCACTTGACACCGGCCTAAAGTGACAGCGTTGCAGTCGCGTTTCATGCGGTTTTTGAGTAGCCGGTGGCCTATTGAGGGGGAGGGATGATAGGAGGGCAACGCATCTGCGTAACAATCATGCGTATGTCCATGGGCGTCGATAGTCATCAAAAGGCTCCGATTACTCGTTAGCCCCCTTATGCAAAAAAAAAACTTATAGGGACGGTTATCATCTACGCAGCAGAGCTCTACCGTACCATTGATAGCTATCAAAAGTTTCCGATTGGTCGCTTGCTTACCTATCCTTTTAATATTATAAATGCGAAAGTTTGTATGTTTGTTTGTTACTCCTTGACGCAAAAACTGCTAAACTGATATTCATGAAATTTGGCACACACATAGAGGGTTACTTGTATCAACACAAAGAATTTTCGGTATACAACCTATACCGAAAAAAAATTCCTATGGGATGCCATGGGTTGATTTTCTATTTTCCAAGAGATCGAAATTATCGCGGGTGAAACCGCGGGACGCAGCTAGTACTATATAAAGAAATGCTGTAAACATTACCACTAGAATACGAAGCAGACTCGGTAACGTATTTATGAGACTCAAATAGACTCAATCGAAACAAAACTCATTTACAACGTAAAGCATTTTACGAATACATTACACGAGTGCAATTCTCTGAAATTAAATTGTGTTTGTTTCACAGAATGTCTTTTCTCTTAGCAGCTAACACGGTAAGGACGCGCGCTGAGTGAATTTCAAGTGAATGGAACTTTTTAAGGAATTGAACATGATCTAGAACAACACGACAGTCTTGTTTTATATATATTTAGTACGTGGGGGCCAACGTGCTGTCGGAGTGTGTTAAAATAACTACCTATTTCTATAGACATGCTCTTCTTCTCCCTTCCTTTTTTATTTTCGTTTTTTTTTATGGTATAGGGGGCAAACGAGCAGTCGAAACCGTTATCATGACCACCGACGCCCATAGACATCCGCATAGAAGTTATATAGATACGCTGCCGTCCTTTCTCCTCCCACCTCCATGGGCCACCGGCTACTTACACCGCACGAAACGCGACGGCACAGTCGTTACTTTACGCAGGTCTCATGTATGCGAGAGGTACCTCCCCGGTCGTGCCGGCCCAATTCGGCTGCATACAAACAGGAAGTAAGACACTACCTCTTACTAAATTATTAATGATAGAAATTCACAAGTCGCACGAAATGTCACCACCATGGTGTAACCTGTATGTTGTACACCATGATGTAACGTGTACCTTCATCTGAGAGAAAAATACCTTCCATTTAAGAAATTTTATACATTTAAGATTTTTATTATAGAAATACATATTATAATACATAGATAAACATCAATTACCAAGGCGGGATTCGAACCCGCGACCCCTGGCGCAACATGCTCCACTTATCCGAGCCCTGTACCACAGCGCCAGCCTGGTCGTCAAACATCTCGATCTTACATCTTACAAAAAATGTTTACGTAAGTACTTTAAATGAAAAATAAACGCAAAGCAATGGAAAACAACAAATTATTAATGTCCTTGTAATATATAGCGTCATTACAAAGCATTAAAACATAACCTTTGTCCTAACAAATTATAAAGAAACAAAAAATACTCGTAAGATAAATCTGGCAGCCTTCATAAATCTCACTAACATTACTTGAGAGAATACGAATTTATTTACAACCCCAAGTCTTGATTTATTCACGGCTTATTAGCGACCACGTGGCTTCTTGGTACTTGGCTTACGCTACAGACTTGTGTTGCGCACTTACTAGGGTTATATTCAATTTGAAAAATGCAAGAAATAAAGTGTGACGTCGCGCCGGCGTAAGCTGTGCTGTATAGTGTAAAAGGGTAACTGGTGGAGGAAGGAGGGCAACGTATGTGTATCGCCTCCATGCGGATGTCTGTCATGAGAAGGGCCCCGATTGATCATTTGTCTATGCTAAAAAAATCTGTATTATGTGGAAGCTCCAGATTAATTTTACTTCTAAAGAGCCGATATTTATAATTTAAATGTGCAATAGATCGATAAGCCATATTTATGCGTACATTGGTGCTACGCTCTATTGCTGACTTGATCACAGCCATTTCCGTGTCGACCGAGGCCATTATAGTCATCCGCATAGCTTATACACAGATGCGTTGCCCCTTTCCCCCCACTCCATAGGCCACCGGTTACTTACAGATCGCACGAAACGCGACAGCAAGCTATCACTTTACGGCGGTCTCGAGTAAGCGAGAGGTACCTTCCGGGCGTGCGGGCCCTGTAGCTAAACTACATGCATGCATGCAGCGTCGCACTAGCTCTTATCATATTATATATTTTTCATACCGCAAAATCGTTCCTTAAACCATAATCCAGTCCTGAGTTATTTTGGCCATATCGCCCGAAGAGAGCCTGACAACCTTGATAAACTGGTTGTAATTCACCAACCAACCAATTCACCAACCTGGTCTGACCAAATCAGAGAAATACAGGGCTCACGGTGACAACAGCACTTAGACAGGCCGGAGATAGAGCTGGATGGAAGGAAATAACAACTTCGTGAAGGATTTCCAGAATGCGCACGGTCTTCAGCAATGAAAACAAGGACCAAGAAAAAGAAGAAATCTAGATAATCTAGAAACGCGACCTAAACTAAGTACTGTACCTGAGACGTCGTTGGGGAGGATTTATAAATGTATTTACAAGAAACATCTCACCAGCGACCTGACGGGTTCAGTTACTGCGGAGTAACTTAGCTCTCGGAACTAGCGCATTCCAGTAATTAAGAGCAACTTATCTTTCTTATATTAGTTGCTTTTTTTATAATACCCCTTGTAAGCGAGCAGTTAGGACCATTTGCATGACTATCGACGCCCATAGACTTCGACCAAAATCTTTATTCAACGATCTTTCTTATATTAGTTGCTTTTTTTTAAATACCCCTTGTAAGCGAGCAGTCAGGACCATTTGCATGACTATCGACGCCCATAGACATCCACACAGAGGCTATACAGATGAGCTGCCCTCCTTTCTACTCCCACCTCCATGGGCACCAAACACCGCACAAAACGCGACAACAAAGCTGTCACTTTACGCCGGTGTCGTGTAAGCGAGAGGTACCCCCCCGGTCGGGCCGGTCCAATTCAGCTGCATGCAAGCATGCAGTGTGGCACTACCTCGTACTAAAACATATAACGATGGACTTTAGTATGTTTTATATGTATCAACATACCCTTTGTTCATTTCTCTATTTTCCAAAAAAAAATATATTACCGAAAAATTTTCCAAAAGTGGATTAGGTACTCTCGTTAATTTCTTCAGAGATGATTATGTACGATTGAGGTTTACGGAGAACGGTACGTAGAAGTTTCACTGAAGTTGCAGCCTCGAAAAAATTTACCTAGTATTCAAACATCATGACCAATTATGTAAGGACCACAATTGAACGCTAATTTCTTAAATGGTTTGCGTATCGTTCGGTGCGAAAGTAGCCGATGGCCCATATAAGAGGTAAAAGGCTCACAATTGGCTGCATACAATTTCGTTATTTTCATAAAAATACCTAGCGTTACTATTCTCAGATTTCATAAAATGAGAAAATTCGAAGAATTCTTAAAAAAGCAGAAAAAATAATTATTATTAAACCCCTGTTTGCTCTCTACTACCTTTCCTTGAACTCCGTATTTATGTCTACAGCCAATATCTTTTCTTTTTCCCTCAAATTAACGCAAAAGGTTTTCTGGAGCTATCTAATTTTCGTCTTCCAATTTTCTATTTCAAGTTATTTAATTTGAAAGAAAAAACTGTCATCAAAGAGCGAACGAATGAATTGTCTGACACCGAAACGAAAATTTACAAAGACAAGAATCGTTCAGACCTTGTTCCTTTTGATGTCGTCGCCAAAGCTGTATTTAAATTTTGTGTAGTCATAATCAACACCTTCATCATTACCATCTGATACACGTTTATTGATGAATCTTTTTTTAAAGTAGGTAGAAGGGGGAAAACGAGACATCGGATTCATTTTTATGACTATCGATTTCCAAAGACATCCGCAAGGAGGTTATACAGATGCGTCGTCCTCTTTCCTCCTCCTCCTTCCAGGGGCCACCGGATATTTACGCACCGTATGAAATGCGACAGCAAAGCTATCACTTTACATCGGATTCGTGTAAGCGAGAGGTACCTCGCCGGTCATGCTGGCCCATGCGTGGATGCCTTTTTGAAGACTAATAACATTCATACAAATCAGCAAAAAAGTCACACTAGTGAGAGGTACCTAGGTCGTACTCGTGCAACGGCTGCGATACAGCATGACACTACTTAATTTTATAGAAATGTTCATTTTCTTTATCTAGAAGCGACAAAACATTTCATAAAATTGATATTGAGCCACTAGGCCAACGTCTAACGAGGCATCAATTACACGTCAGGCAGGTACAGGCATCAAACACACGAGGTACGGAACGAAGTCGTCGGGATCGCTCTATTAACCGCGGTGTTCGTGATGAAGACCGGTCCTTGAAAGGGAACTGGCCAGTCGTTGGAGTATCCTGTTGCTGATAGATCCCGGAGACCAGTCACCACATCGGCCGAGGGCTTTCGCAGGTTTATTAGTCGATAGTGCCACGCTTCTTGTGCCTAGTCCAACACCTTTTCGGCTCACTCAGGGCTGTTGGAAGGTACACACACAAGGTAGTTACCTGAGTCACAAAAATAACAATAGGAGGTACACAACATACTTTTTGACAATTCCAAAATGTCGTCGAGAATATTCCTAAAGCACGGGGATATTAGGAAGCCCCGGGGGTCTAGAGGAACACGGCGCAGAATTTATGACCTCCGCGAACAGTTATAAATTACCCGCGAGCGCGAGTTAGAGGCACCGTTGTTTGGATTGTAACATAAAATATGGTGCATTCATTTAAGTATGAGGTATTTTTTACACAGGGAAAATCTCTTTGTGCTCCGTCCAACCCGTCCTGAGTGGACCGGAAGGGTGTGTCAGGCTCGGCACGAAGTTCGCGCCACTACCGACTAAAAACCACTGCGAGATTCTTCTTTTCTAGTGGAGTGCCCGGATCTGGTAGCAACAGGACACCCCAGCGACTGGCCGGCCTCAACTTGTGGTCCAGCATGAGGTAGTACCGTGACGTCTTGTAAAAAAATTAAAATAGCACGAACGGGAGTAGTAGAAAGTGATAGTAAAGTGATGATAGCTCATCGGAAGCAAAGAGTTCGTTTACGTTATGTACGTACGTATACCGGGTGTTCCAGACCACCCGTCCAGGCTGATTATTTCGAAAAGTTTCAAAAAAAAATCAAAACAAAAAAATACGTGTCAAATATTTTTTGAAACTCTATCAAATCATACCAAAAACACCCCTCACCCCCAACCCCCTGTTAGGGGTAGGGGGTGCAACTTTAAAAATTCAAATGGAAACCCGTATTTTTTTTGCAGATTCGGATTCGTCATGAAAAAAGACAAACATTTTGTCTGGAACATTTTTTTTGATTCGCCATAGATGGCGCTGCAATCGACAAAAAACGATTTTCTTTGATTTTGACAAAAATCAAAGTCAAAAACAAAAATAAAAACAAAAACAAAACTAGAACCATGAATAAAAACAAAAACAAAACAGTATTAGTTGAAAAGCAAAAATAATCAGCCTGGACGAGTGGTCTGGAACACCCGGTATATAAGCGGGTGTCAATGAGTGTCATCAAAATGTTCTAACCGCTCCATTACCCTCAAGTCTATAAAAAATGAGCATGTACAAAAACATTTTACATTATCCAGTAGCCTACATCAAGGTATTCTTCTCTACAGAAGCCCATTGGCCTTCACTTTTCACTTTACATCAAACGAATGTGCTCCTTCGTTCAATTGTCATAACATGGACTACTCTGATATCTCTAATTCTAGATTAGTTACTTATTTAAGTACTTGCTTTTTGAAGTGTCAATTAGTACAGTCAATCTGTAATAAAAAAAATGAAATGGGGAACAAATTACACGAGCAAATTTGACTTGATATATCGTTAGAGGGGCATGTAAATAGCAGAATGGAAGATTGGCGAAGTCTCATCTGTTGCTGATTTTGAGAAATTTCAAAAAAAATTGAATTGCGTTTTTCTTCGAATCTGTGGGTTTTAGGGTAAAGTTTATTTGAAAAAAAATGTAGAGGACATTGTGAACTACATTAATTAATGTCATTGAAGTGACTTAGAAAGACTTTAAAATACAAAAAGTAGGTGGCGCTGATTCGTTTCAAAATTGATTTTTCACCATTTTCGCTAAGAAAATGTTTTTTTATTTAAAAATTGCAAATGAGAAAGTTGTTCCTCTTCAAATTTGCAACAACTTTTATTTGATGTTTGCGGTGACCTTTAGGGTGGTTACCGACTGATTGACACATATAATATAGTCTTTGTGTAGTTGTTTGTAGAAATAACCCTACATTGCTAATGGTTATCGCACTTACTGACGTGTGAGATGGCGAATGTTATCTCGTTCACACCTGACTCGCTCCGGCCCGGCTCGTTAGCGGTAATTACCCACATCTGAATAACTCGTCACGGCTACGTCATTACGGTTGTGTCATGTACGTTGTACATCTGAGCAGTTGACATCCACGACTGTCCTGGGTGAAAAAATGAGAGGCATCCCATAGACAAATAGGTATGTGGCGACAGAGATAGCGCCACGAGATCTTATGTTTTTTTAGGGAGGCAAACCTGTTGGCGTGCCCTCCATTCTGTACCCACCTACATAGCCACCTGCTACTTACATACCGCACAAAGCGCGACAGCACAGCTGTCACTTTACGCCGGTCTCGTGTAAGCGAGAGGCACCTACCCGGCCTTTTCGGCCCAGTTCGCTGCTTGCTAGCACGCAGTGTGACACTGACTCATAACGTGTAAGTAATACGCCGATGCCAAGTATATCTATAGTTTTTTTTTTTTTTTACGGTATAGGAGGGCAAACGAGCAGTTGTAGCTATTTTCATGACTACCGACACCCATAGACATCTGCATAGACTACAGATGCGCTGCCCCCCTTTCTCCTCCCACCTCCGTGGACCACCGGCTACTTACACACCGCACGAAACGCGACAGCACAGCTGTCACTTCACGCCGGTAGTGTGTAAGCTTCCCCAACTGAGAGAGGATCTTGTGTTTTCGACGGTGAGAGATAAGACATAAAATGCTGACTCAGTGCTGGTTTGTTGACTGTAAATGTATATCCTACCAATATTATAAATGCGAAAGTTTGTATGTTTGTTTGTTTGTTACTCCTTCACGCAAAAACTGCTATATCGATTTTCATGAAATTTGACACACACACAGAGAGTAACTTGTATTAACACAAAGGATAGTTTTTATAAAAAAAATGTTCTTCTGGGATGCAATGGAATGATTTTCTATTTTCCACGGGATCAAAATTTATGCGGGTGAAACACAGAATAGCTAGTAAATTTTATAAGTTTGAATTCAGTGGCGTAGCTTGCTCTGGCGGGGCCCCGTATACAAATTGGTTTGGGGGCCCTTATGACTTTTTATGGTAAAGATTTCTCAGAAATGAAAAGTATGTTTGTTTACGCAGTTGGGGGCCCCTGTGACCCGGGGGCCCAGTATAATTGATAAGGAGGGGGATTCGAAACAAATGACTAAAGTACAGCAGATTTTAAACAAAAATTTTATATACATCAGTAAAACATGATAATTATATCTGCTGACCAATAAATATCTGTACAATCTGTGCTTGAAATTGTCCACTTAACAAGATAAGTCAATATACGTATCCATTTTATCCCAGACAAATACACAATGGAATGAGTGCGGGTCCCCTACAAGGGGTCAAACTTTTAATAACTAATCAGTTCGAGTGGCTCGAAGTGTTTTGGGCCAGTCCTTTCAATACTTTTTAATAAAATATTTCAACAAAATATAGAACAATTTCCTACACAAAGGGTGTTTTGAAGTTGTGTGGGTGTGTTCGAGGACTTTAGAAATTCACGTTCAAAATCTGAATATGAAAACAAATATTATTTCATTGTTAAACAATCTGTATACTAATTTTGTTGTATTTGTAATTCAGATAGGTATTGGACATTTCATACACTACCTTGTGTAAGAGGTTGTGCTCTAATGCATCAGAATTGGTCCAGCACGACAGGGAAGATACCGCCCAATGACAAATATGCAGTCGCATTTTATGTTATTTCTGAGCATCCGGTGGTCTATGGGAGAAGAGGAGAACGAACAAATATTTTTTAATGATATAGGGGGCAAACAGCACTCGGAACCATTTTCTTGACTACCGACAACCATAAACATCCTCATAGAGATGAACAAATGCGTTGCCCTCCTTCCTCCTCACAGCTCCTTGGGCCATGCTGTCGCTTATGTGATTTCTGAGTATCCGGTGGTCCATTTGAGTAGAGGAGCACGAACGAACATGTTTATGAAGAGAAAGATAATAACAAACACGATTCTTAGGAGATAACATTTTCATGACCACCGCGACGCCCACAGACATCCTCAGCTGTCCAGAGCTACGTCCCCTATCGTTGCGGACCTATTCGATTGCCATGCAGCTTGGCACTACCTCTTACATAGCAAAATTTTGGTCGCGTAAATCGATATCTTTCTTTCCTTAAAGTGACCTGAAACTATTTAGATCAGAACATAATAAAACTTGTAAAAACAAATTTAATGTCCCACGTGTAACAGTGTATTTTTTACTTTTTTGGGGGGAAATGCTTTACGCCAGTGATTCTCAACCTTTTTTTTGTTGCATATTTAACGATTTCAAAATTTGGCGGCACACAAAGAAAAAGATAAAAAATATTTACTTACTACAACACACTGCATAAATAATTTATGACAAAAAATTTTAATATACGAAACACTACAATAATAACTTTTTAAATATTTTTCTTTTTAAGTGATAAAATTTAATAATATTAACATTAATATAGGTTATATTTGCAAAATTTGGCGGCACACAAATTAAGCGCCGCGGCACAGTGGTTGAGAATCACTGCTTTACGCACTTCCACCGGTCTTGGGTGAGATCCGATGGATGTGTGGGACTCGCGACTAAACCGAATACCCACTAGAACCCCGCAGGAGCCGTCACCCACCTGTATAGAGGTGTCCCGGATCTGTCAGCAACAGGGCACACGTGTAACAGTGTACGTGTTGATGTTTCTTAATCAAAGATTTATATTCTATTCTATCAGATTAAACTAAAAGTGAGCCATAGATATCAGAAATAAATTTATTTATATCTCTATTGAGTGGGCTTACCTGCGGATATGTGTCAGCTCGAGACGATATTGCTTGTTTAATTTACGGTTGAGGGTAAATGAGTATGAAGGTCAAGGTTTTGCTCTCATATAAGCATGTTTTTGATATTTAACTACCCCCAGCGGTATAACCCGGGTAATTTTGTTCCCCATGGAAGTATTGAAATGGAATATGCTTTATAGCCGACCTACCAAATATACGCAGATCTCAGCTTCGCGTGACGTAATATCAAATCTAATTTGAACAGGTA
>LUGF01045745.1:14591-48939 GCA_001625245.1 Calycopis cecrops
CTCCACGGCCCGAGCGCACAGTCAGAGGTCGCGGCACGTGTCGCAGTCTATACCCCGGAACAACAGGAGCTGTCGCATCTTGATTATCTCGCATCCATGTCTCATTAACCGCAAACAGATGGAAGTCATGTCTCCCCAACAATGCAACAAAATCGTCATGACCTGTACTAAGGGAACCTGCGTTTAGTAAACCAATCTTTACATATTTATCCAGCTCCGTAAATTAGTGTGTCACATAATACATTTCCGTAAGCTATATTATGCAGTAATAAACTATATCTAAGCAATACCAATTTCTATCTATATTATCTATATTCTTTATCTATCTATATTAATATATTTATTTTGTATCATTGTATTACGTTCAAAGTCTAAATTAGTTCAGCCAAAAGGTAACGCTACATTCATTGACTGTTAGACGGTACTAAGTTCGCTGGGTCAGCTAGTATATTATATAAGTATAAGTTGTAACTGCGCCGTACCGTAATGCAGTTTGGGTGCGGCTCAAGAACACGTGACGTTAAAATCGTCAATGGGCCATCAGGACATCAGCCTCATAACATTAACGAGGCACGCGAATCGGAAATTAGATGACGGATGAATAAAATTAAACATACTAGGAGGCGCTACTAGGCATTGCGCGTGGAATTTAGAAATTGAAAGTGAAGTTTGCTATAACATATATGTAGGATGCATGTGTTATTCCAAGCTTCACTCTAACTTTGTATCAAAATCCATTTAGTCGTTATTGCGTGAAAGAGTACTGTCTCTGTGTGTGTGTGTGTGTTTTTTTTTTCATATCCTACTCTATAATCAAGATGTCATTTAACTGATCCGTCAACACCGTCAGCAATACTTTTCCCATGGCCGCTTTCAGAAAACGACCATATAAATAATTTCAATTTTAGTTTAAATGTAAAGAAATTTAATAAAAAAAAATTCTTATTTTTTTTGCACTGGCTGCTAAGGCAGTCAGAGAAAAAGCGAATGACATTAATAGGGTATTTTCCTTTGGCGTTTTTTATATATAATTGGAAGTAAATATGCTATATGTAGCATCAAGTTCGTAGCTGTTACTATCAGAAACTGTGGCTAACGTTTGAAATTTATGTTTAAAAATTATAATTTCGTTGTGTATAGTTAAGTTTTCGAAGCATCGAAATGCATAGATTGTATTTCTCTGCAATATTTACAATCATAATTTGCTGAAAAATCATACAAAATCATGGTCTCACCATACTTCAAATTAGAAAGCGCTCATAATTTCCACGCTGAGCAAGCGGATTAGAAATCGGAGATTTGATGATTCGGACTGGCGACACTGCTGCCTGTGATTGATGGTACCGCAATCACTTAGTGCCATACGTATCCGGTGTACTGCTCTGTCTCACTGTCACAGTGAGACAGACCCAAAGTTAGCAATATTCGCAACAGTGGCTTGGTATAAGCTATTAGACTGAATTTTGGTCCACGTCTTCCTCTATCCGAGCAGCACCAGCGCGTTCGACACGGCGGCAGCAGTGACCACCGACGGGTACCCGAGGCAGAGCGCGCGGTCTCTCAACAGCGACGCCATGCAGAGGAATGTGGCGGCCTCCTCGAGCCTGGGATAAGTGGTGTCGACGCACTGACACAGGTACGGTATGAAGTCCTGAGCCACCACAAGGTTCCCCGGGCATTCCTTCATTGTCAAAATGTTTTTCTCAACAATTCTTAATTTCTCAATTTGCCAACTGTGCACGATTTCTTGTAGCATTTCACAAGCGTCTCCGCAGAGATCCCTTGGCCGTGCGACTTATGGGAGATGGAATAGCAGGCCGCAGCCACCAGATGCAGGTACTTCAGGCGGATCACTTGGTATCGGCTGTGCGTCAGGAACATGTCAAGACACCACAGAGCTGTGTGTATCACAGCTGGATTGTCGGTAGCGCCATTGATCTCCATCAGCCAATTCAGCAGGCAAAAACTTGAATTTGACCTTACATTCAATCTCCGGCTTCTCTTCTCTATTACCATGTATCCGAACAAGTCCGCAATGAGTACGCACGCACGAAGCGTGTCTCATTCGCATTGTTCAAATCACAATGGCCCACTGTAATAGAACTATCGCGTAAAAATCCCTTCCCGTATGAAGATGCCGTTCTTACAGGCAAAGATTTTCTAAGTTTTACGTGTGGCAACATTTAGAAAACAAAAACTGAACATAATGATGATAAAGAACTCTATGACTCCTGATGCGCAGTCTAATGAAATAGAATTCGGTACTATTGGCAATATGGAGCCGGATTCCAATTCGTATCCAACCAAGCTACCGATTTCCCAACATAAATATAATGACCTGAAAAAGTTGATTGGCAAAAGTTATTCCTGGAAATTATGCCAGAGAATATTTAGAATTAAATGCAATAAGAAGACAGTTGGTAGCTTGACTGATACTGATGAAGAAGACTAATTATCATTGCATTTATTACTTCTATTATTGCATTATTTTTTTTTGCCTATTATATTGTTACAGACTTACAGTCTAATTGTATTAGTTTATTTCCTCAAAGAGTACAAATTATGTTTTTTGTGTACACATTCTTAGTGCGAAAACGCAACTTTGATAATATTATTTTATTTTAAGTATTGGTGGAAACTTTCTTGATTTCGTTCTTGCAGTTGAATTAAATTCAATGTGACTATAATATTAACAGCATTTTATTTACACCCATATGTGTCCTCTACAGGCTTCTAAAACAATTCATTATGTCAACTTCAACACTTCTGTCTTTTGACTCGTCCTATTGGATCCTTTTTATTTTTGTAACTTCCGACTGTTTATGAGCTGATGATGAAATAGTTACTTCCTTTGTGTCTAAGCATTTCACGGCGACTATGGGGTCACTTGTCTATGCATTGACTTTATTTTAGCAAGTTTTAGCTTTTTATCTTGAGGTTTTCTTTCATGGAATCAGATAATATTTTTCTGGTCTTCCTTCCCGTCCCAATCGAAAAAATGCCGTTCTGATATAAAACGTGGATCTATAATTTTACAACTTGTAAAATAATTATCAAATGTTACCAGGGCGTCACCAGGGACATTTTTTTTTCACAAATTTGTTACTACTGAAAAACCTAATCCTGTTTCATATAATGTGCTTGTTTTACCAGTATAAATTTGAAAGCAATAAAAAATCCAGAACATTTACAAATTTGGCAATTGGCATTTACAAAAATCAGACGCCTTATTTGCATAATGTAACCAGTGAATATTAGGTTTATAGACATTTATTCTCAAAAAGCTGAACGCGACGTTAACGTCGCGTTCAGCTGACGTTACCTATTGCTGAACGCGACGTTAACGTCGCGTTTAGCTGACGTTAACTATTGCCACGGGATGACGCGACGTTAACGTTGCGTTAGCGCAGCGTTGACGTTACGAAGACGTCGGAGAGACGTCAACGCCCGTAAAACGCCAGTGGGATAGCGGCCTAATTGTCACAGAGTAAGGGTGCTCACATAGAGAAGCAGGTTGCACTTGATAGATATTAATAATATAGCTATCTCGATGTATAATATGAATATATGTAGATAAGACTATTGTGTTTATAATGTGTAGGTCTAAACAATGACCTGATTTGTAAAGATATTGTTAGTAATTATCGAAGATAACGCACCTGCGAATATCTATTTGGTATTTCTTAATTATCTACCATTGTGAAGCTAACTATTAAGAGTAGAGTAAAAGTGTAATTGGGCAGTTACTCTTCAGCCAGCAAAGTGATTACATCTAAGACAAGATACTGTCCAAATACGTGTTTATCCACGTAGACGCCGAGAGTGAATCGGTACTAGTCAGATCCAGTGTGGATCTGGTATACCTAACAAAGCTAAGTATATTTGTTTATACAAATGATAATTGCTGAATATCACATTGTAGTAGTACTTTGCAAGTATTTAACTATAATTTGATAATGTTAATATCGATGGTAAAATACTATGTTGTGCGGTATAGCTATAATATTACATTGCGACATTCTGTGCTACATTATATCAGAATAATGTTAAATAAGATTACCACGCTTAATAAAGAATGTACTTTGTATAATCTGACCACTACAAAATACATTACAATTATGTTATATAACTTATGTTTGGATGTTTAGATTTTTTTTTATGATATAGGAGGGCAAACGAGCAGTCGGAGCCATTTTCGTGACTACCGACGCCCATAGACATCCGCATAGACTAAAGAGGCTATACAGATGCGCTGTCCTCCTTTCTCCTCCCACCTCCATGGGCCACCGGCTACTTACACACCGATTGTTAATAATATCATAATCAAGGGATTCTGATATCTTATCTTTTTACCTGTTGTAAGTTATTTGTTACTTGAATTGTATATTTGATATTAAGCACACTCGCATAGTGGTGTGTGCCTAGCTACTGTATTGGGTGTCCCACCAGTTTTCTTGCCAGTTCTTTCTGGTCAGGGCTAGGGTTGGAACTGGTAGTAAAGATTAAGAAATATTAAAGTAAAGATCAGTTGCTTAATCAAGGCATTTTCATTAAAACCTTTTAGTACTGAGTTGTATCTTTTATAAAACCCACATATACTTAAAACCTGACAACATACATATAACGTCTATATATATATATAGGAATATAACATCAGAAGTGGGATACCACTGGCCATAAATACTAATGCATTTGTTTACAAGTTTCAGAATGTATCCTGACTCTTAGAAAGCCATCATGGTGCTGTCTCCGGTCCACGCCGTAAAGATGACGTGGCTCTCCAGTCTTCGATCCCGCAACGAGTGGTCATGGTGTGGCAGACTGGTGTAGCAGCATCAAGGAATTGTCAGATGAATTGGGATGGAGCAGCATCACCACAGTGGAGAGACGGTAAGCCCTTAAGTGGTTTTGCTTTGACGCAGTTATATAATTTGCTGGTGTAATTCTGGCTTTATAGATTCGTATTACGAATATACCAGGGAATATATTAAAATAGTGTGTAACACAAAGATATAAAAGTAGAGCTAATAGAATGAATCTGCGTTAATTTAATGTAAATTTTAGGATGGTTTTCTTTAACAGTAACGTAATGACCACTTTAGAATTAATGTATTAATTCTCAAGTTACGTTAAAATTTAAGAAAAAAAAACGGCCATTAGAAAACAAAACGACTAACACCACGCCAGGACCAAGTAAAATTAAACGCCAAAAATTAGAACTTTTTTAATAAACAACACGTTATATTATATCTACCAGTGCCCCGAGAAACAATGAACAAGTAAAACGTTGTTCATTTGCTATTAGGTACTTATATGCTCAGTACTATGTGTAACAAAATCAAATATTTGGTACAGTAATTTACTTGTATATTTCCAACGGCTCACTTTTCACACAATAATCAAAAAATTCAAAGACCAATAACTTGTTGAACCACTAAATTAAATAATAATCACAACATAATAAATCCCATCAGCCATTTTTTAGACATCACCTTACGTTAGTTAACAATTGTCTAATTAAACACCTGACAGTAATTAGCATTGTTCGATACAATTCAAAAACAGATTCGATTTTAAGTACTGTAAATCAACAATAAACATTATTTTCACGTATTAGAATTATTTCCCTTTTATATATAATTTTTTAATATATAATAGTCCATATATAATGTATTAAATAATAAAAATAACAAAATCAATATATATGTTTGAGACTGGTCAGATTGGCCGAGCGCTCTTTGGGAAGTCCAGCAACCGATTAACACGAGAATTCAAAAGTGAACAAGTTGTTTCCCTTTGCATTTACTTATATTATTAGTATTAATGCAAATATCCCGTCCAAGCCCGTTAGACTATGTAATTAATGATCACAATAGCTAAACAACATTTATTACTGTTGTAATATAGATTAAATATTATAATCTTAATAGGTACAAGTAGCGCCAACTAGCGGTTCGAGTGTGAACTAAATTTTTTAGTTGTCTGTGGAAATATAGTTTATAGTTTCTTCTTCAACTTTGTTCATCAATCTAAAATGTAGATTTTGTAGACGTGTTAAACATAAAATAATAAAAGTGTTTCTCAAAATATAATCTTGTATCAATTATTTCAACATGGTAGCAGAGCGTGGTTAAAAAGTTTAAATAATAGTAAAAAGTTAATTTGTAATGAACATTGATAAAAAATTTAAGAACGCGATTGAGGACGCTCAGACCGGCGTCTATGTGACATTTAAATACATAAGTGAAGAAAATAAGTTATCATAATTATCATAAAATGGCTAAACAGGCAAGAATTGAAGATATGATTTTACCTATTTTTGATGAAGCAAACTACTCAAGTTGGAAGTTTAGATTAGTAACATTATTAGAATACCAAGAATGTCACGAGGCCGCCATTTGCACGATGCCGGCGTTTGATATAAAAAATGAAAATGCAGAAAAGCAATTGAGTCAGAAAGATTTAAAAGCAAGGACCATTATAATGAGTACAATATCAGATAAACAACTTGAATTTGTGAGTGAGTGTAAAACAGCATATGAAATGTTAATAAAGTTCGACAAAATGTATCTAACACAGTCTACAGCATATTATACATTTGCATAGCAAATAATACGTAGGGGGAAAATTGAAGAGATTAAGCTTAACAATTATAATACAGTAGAGGATTTTTTTTGTGGAATTTGAGAAAACAATAAATTAATTTAAAGTTGCTGGAGGAAATTTAAATGAATCAGAAAAGTTGAGATATTTGCTTAGAGCACTTCCACCAAGCTATAGCTATATTGGAGATTTTCTAGATGTAATTTCAGAAGAACAAAGAACAGTTGCTTATGTACAATCTAAAATAAAAGAGAAGAATATGACTACTACTGAACTAAACCTTAAAAATAATGTGAGTACATTTGTTACTAAAACTAAAGTCCAATGTTTTATATGTGGAAAGACAGGCCATATGAAGAAGGATTGCTGGCATGCACAGAACAATATTCAAGGACAACAAAGCCAAATAGGAAGGCAAAATTTTTATAACAGTCAGCGAGGACTGCAGAGAGGCTACAGCAGAAGTGCATTCTACAGAGGTCGCAGTCAAGGCAGAGGCAGAGGTCAAGGTTGTTTCCATGGTGAATCATCAAAAAAAATTTCATCCGAGTCGTGGACAGCTCAAGTATGTAATTCAGAAATTAATCAGGTAACTAAGTGTATTAATAAGGACTACAGTAATAATAACATAGAAATTACTGGCTTTTGGATAGTGGTTGTACTGATCATATTAAAAACAATGAATAATATTTTTTTAATTGTATTGACTTAAAAAATCCTATTGATGTAAAATTACCAGATGGCAAAATTCTAAAAGCAAATTATATGGGTACTGTCAAGATTTATTTCAAAAATTATTATTATGTAAAACATGTTGATTTAAAAAATGTAAATTATATATTAAAAATATATATTTAAAAAATGTAAGTTTTTCAATATATATATTTAAACTTACATTTTTTAAATATATATATTTAAAAAATGTAAGTTTTTCAAAGATAACCAAGAATTGTACAATAGTAGCCAGGAATGTAAACGCTAAAATTTATAATCAGTCTAGAGAATTAATAGTTGTTACAAATAAATTAAATGATTTATATTGATTTAAAAGCTATGTATCGAACGTCTATAAAAATAAAACATATGTACATTCAATAAAATTATCTCACAAAGAGAAATGGCATAGGGCACTTGGCCATGTAAACTTTCAATATTTAAATAAGTTAATTAATGATAAATTAGTAGGTTTGCCTGATAAGATTGAAAACTCAGAAATGAAATGTTCGAATTGTATTAAAAGTAAAATGTCTAATATACCTTTTCAAAATAATAGGAAAAAGAGTACTGAAATTTTGGAATTAATACATACTGATTTGAATGGTCCGCATAACACAATTGGATATGGAGGTGAAAAATATTTTTTGACGTTTATTGATGATTACAGTAAGTGTACAAGAATTTTCTGTATTAAAAATAAATCTGAAACTGCTAATTGTTTTACAGAATTTATAAATTTAGTAGAAAATAAATTTAATAAAATGGTTAAGAAACTACAATGTGATAATGGCAAGGAATATTTAAATAAGGATATATACACTTTTATACGACAGAAGAGTATTGAGTTGTTACCATGCCCACCCTACGTCCATGAATTAAATGGAGTAGCGGAAAGATATAATAGATCTGTAATGGATATAGGTGGATGTTTAATGAGAGAAGCTTAAATTCATAGAAGGTATTGGCCAGAAGTTGTAAAAACAGCTGCATACTTAAAAAATAGGACAATTGCAAATACAGCTGAAAATAAAACTCCTTATGAAATATTTTTTGGAATAAAACCTAATGTAGGGCATTTAAAAATTTATGGCAGTAGAGTCTATGTCAGGGTTCCTGAAGTTTTAAGAAAAAGTAAATGTTGATGAGATGATAAAGCCCAACTAGGAATTTTAGTGGGTTATAATGAAAATGGTTATAGAGTTTTATTAAATAACAAAATAATTAATGCTAGACATGTTCAAGTAGTAGAAGATAATATTAATTTAATTTGTTTTGAAAGACTTGATGATGAAAAAAATAATGATAATAATTTAGACACTAATGTAACAACAAATAAGTCAAATGAAATGTTAAAGACTGATTATAAAAGTGATGATAGTTTTAAAGATGCAGATGAGACTAATTCTGATAATGAGGATCTGGCTAGTAATGATAATTTGAATGATAATAGAAATGAACCTGTATCAGTAGTAATGTCTAAGAGAAAAAAAACCCCAGTGTCTAGGTTAGGTAACCCAGTTACGCATTATATATATGTGAACTATGTTGATGCAAATGTACCAAATACGTTTGAGGAGGCGATGAACTCAAATGAATGTAGGCAATGGCAAGTAGCAATGAATTCTGAAATAAATAGTTTAAATAAAAATAATACTTAGAAAATTGTTGACGGACCAAAAGATAATAAAATAATAATTATTAAAAAACAAAAAACCCGACTGCAAAAAATAACCACTAACTAAAAAGGGAAAAACAAGTTCTATAATTTAGTGTGTAGAGTATACAGTACACCGTACATTATATTTTATTCGATAATTACATAAACAACAGACACATTTTAATGCATTAAAAATATAATTTATACGTTAAAAATTAACGCAGGCGGGACAAACAAATCACTCAAATATTGGCAGTAGTTTAATTAGATTTCCACAAAAGGGTTTAATTGATGTTCGACTGATGCTAGATACAGATTGTACTAATTATAGATTTGTTTGTCCCGCCTGCGTTAATTTTTAACGTATAAATTATATTTTTAATGCATTAAAATATGTCTGTTGTTTATGTAATTATCGAATAAAATATAATGTACGGTGTACTGTATACTCTACACACTAAATTATAGAACTTGTTTTTCCCTTTTTAGTTAGTGGTTATTTTTTGCAGTCGAGTTTTTTGTTTTTTAATAATTATTATTTTATTTCAGACTTTTTAGTATTTTTTTTATAAATAAGTGGCCCAGTTTAGAATGCTTATAGTAGATACCTTTAACAATTTGTAAGTTAGCAAGTTTTTTATTTCTAAGTATTTTTTTATTTTCGTTAAACGTTATATCTTTCATTTAAAATTGAAACTGCAAGTTATGAAATTTTTATTTTTTTTATGTACCCAGTGTCACTCGCTCTATCAAGACGAATCTAACGACACCACATACGTTAAAATCCTTCCAGCCGTTCAGGCTGTAGCAGGGAACATAGAAATCTACATACATACATACATACATACATACATACACTTGAAAAACATTACCCTCCTTTCTGTGGCAGTCGGGTAAAAAGTTAGTTAAATGGGTCTTTAAAAAGAAAAGCAACAATTTATATAAAGCTAGATTAGTTGTAAGAGGATTTCAGCAAAAAGACTATATTGAAAATGTTTATTCACCAGTAGGAAAAATGCAAACATTAAAAATTTTATTGTCATACAGTTGTAAAAATGATTTATGTATTGAACAAATGGATGTCGAGACAGCTTTTTTAAATGGAAATGTAAAGTCTGAAGTTTATGTAAGCCAACCAGAAGGTTATGAAACTGGAGACAACAAAGTTTATATGTTACAAAAGGCTCTCCATGGTCTGAAAAAAAGTCCTAGAGTATATGGTATGAGTGTTTTGATAAATATATAAAAACATTAAGTTTTGTTAGAAGTAACTATGACTATTGTTTATATGTCAATAGAGCAAGCAAAGATCCAATATATATATTTATATTTCTTGATGACCTGTTAATTTGTTGTAAAGATAAAAATAAAATTAAAGAGATAAAAACTTGTTTAATGAAAAGATTTGTAATGAAAGATTTAGGAAAAATTAAAAACTATATTGGCATAGATATTGATTATAGTGATGATAAAAAAGTGATGACACTAAATCAAACAAAATATATTGAATCTTTGGCTGCAAAATATGATCTAGAATATGCTAAGTTATATGATACTCCGATGGTGACAAATTTAAAATTGGAACAAGCTATAGAAGTAGATAAAAATAAGGTGAATTACTGTGTATTAGTACAGGCACATGGCCAGATGTGGCATACCGTGTAAATTACTTAAGTAGATTTCAAAGTTGCTATAACCTAACACATTTTAAATATGCATTAAGAATTTTAAAATATCTGTATAAAACTAAAGATTTAAAGTTAACTTATTATGATAATATAGATACTGAAGTATTTGATTGTATGGTAGATTCTGATTATGCAGGAGATAATGTGGATAGAAAATCTACATCAGGCTATATAATAAGATTTTTTGGAAACTTAATTTTTTGGAAAACACATAAACAAAATGCTGTAACTAAATGTTCAACTTTTGCAGAATATATTGCTTTGTCAGAGGCTGTAACAGAAATACTTTTCATTAGTAACTTGCTAAGTGAATCATTTGATATTAAATTTTGTGAACCGATAAAGTTGTATGAGGATAATTCAGGTGCAATAGCGATTGCTAAGTTTGGTAACTTTACAAAAAATTCAAAACATATTGAGTTGCAATACCATTATATAAACGAAAACTATGAAAATAAAAAAAAATTATATCGTAAAAATTGATTCCAAATATAATTTAGCAGATGTGTTAACTAAAAGTTTAGACAAAACAAAATTCTTAAAAAACAGATTAATGTTTAGTGGAGTAAATATAATCTAAGATAGTTATATAGTATACTTTTTACCTAAGATTACTTCTAATAATTGTTTTTAATAAAAGGTTAAGATTATAAATTTAAGGAGGCGTGTTGTAATATAGATTAAATATTATAATCTTAATAGGTACAAGTAGCGCCAACTAGCGGTTCGAGGGTGAACTAAATTTTTTAGTTGTCTGTGGAAGTATAGTTTATAGTTTCTTCTTCAACTTTGTTCGTCAATCTAAGGTGTAGATTTTGTAGACGTGTTAAACATAATATAATAAAAGTGTTTCTCAAAAATATAATCTTGTATCAATTATTTCAACAATTGCAAATCGCGAATACTTAAAAAAAAATGTTTAACATTTACACGACGTAATAATTTAAACTAGTGGAACCGCGAAGATCGATATTCGATCAAAGTGAAACTTAAAAAAAAAAACCAAATATGTATTATATGACAATGTTATGACATTGTAACTAAGGTAAACAATTTATGTAGAATTTTCAATATTTGCAAAAGACTTGCAAGAAACTTGTGTAAAATTTATTTATTAAATTAAAGTAAAAATAAACAAGACTTACAAACTATTAGGATTCATTATTAGACTGAGTACACAATTTAAAGATGTCAACTCGCTCAAAATTCTCTATTGCTCGTATATTCGCAGTTCTTTAAAGTATTGCTCCCAAATGAGTGGAGTAATCAATATAATACACAAATTAATATGCTAGAATCAATTTAATAAAAAAAATTATCATCTTCAATTTAAATGTAACAAATATGACCCGAGTTATAAGTCGAGTTAGAAGAATCCATCTTCTACTTCTATTTGAAAGACGTCGGTTAGCAGATATTGTTGCTTTAGTAAAAATTGCCCAAAACAGAATTGATTCACCGATACTATTAACTAAAATACATTTAAAAGTCTCTTCTAGATCCGTAAGAATTACAAATCGTTTAAATATACCCCCAAGTTATAATAATTATAAAAAGTAATTCTTTTCAAATACGAACTTCAAAAGAAAATTAATGAATTAAGTGATATTCCAGAATTAGATTTCGCTTTGTTCAACACTTCAACAAATGTTTTAAAAAGATTCATGACGAAGCACTGGTTTGATGCGATTCCCTAAATTAGATTAGTACTTGATTGTGTGATTGATGTAATAACCTCTCACTTTTGTTTTTGTTTAAGCTCTTGTAATTTGTTCAGCAAACTATATACGAAAACGCATAAATGGTGTCTAGTTTTGTACACTGTATGTTTTCCAAATAAAGTAAAATAAAACAAAATAAAAACATTATTACCGTACATTTTTTTTTTCTGTGGGTAGTCACAGAGACAAGAAGCAATTTTAGTGTGCTCTTAAGTTTCATTAATTTTAATTACCTAAATAAAAGTTCAATAATAAAATATTATGTGCTAAGTGTGTGTGGAACTCACCCTTACCCAATTATTAATTAATTCTCCTTTCACGATTTGCAAGATTACTGTTTCACTTTATTAAACTTACCATGGATACACATAACCTAGAAGCTCTGGGCAAGTTGTTTGAAACACGCATGCAGGAGTACGAGAGCAAGTTACAGAAGTTAACTGGCAGTTCCACATCACGGCATCAAGATGTTGGTTCATTATCCAAGGATTTTAGCGAGTTCAAGTCAACAATATGGCAACTATTTAATAATATAAAATCACAAATTGATTCACTAAAATTAGGGTTAGATAAGCACGAGACGATCATGAGAAGGAAGATCCTCCTCTTCCACGGTATTCAGGAAACACAAAATGAAAATCTTCCCGAGGTTGTGTCGAATATATTAGCCGGTCAGATGAAATTGACTGATGTCCAAAAGTGTGACCTCCAAGTCTGTCATCGTCTAGGTGTTTCATCACAAGCTAAAGTGAGACCTCTTTTGGTCAGATTTTCTACTCACGAGTCTAGGCAGGATGTGTGGGATGCCAAGACATCATTAAGAGGCACCGGAATAACTGTTTTAGAGTTTCTGACTAAAACGCGTCACCAGGTCTTTTTAGCAGCTCGAAAACACTTTGGGGTCAAAAATTGCTGGACAGCTGAGGGTAAGATACTGGTAATTCTTCCTGACAAAACCCGACGAAAGATTGAATCCATGGCATGTTTTGTTTTTTCAATTTTTTCTCCTGCTCTTCGTCTAATAGTTTCAGAAGTGTGAATAGTACAACTTCTTCTTCTCCACTTACGTTAAGCGACCAACTCTCGTCAATCTTTGAACACCATCGCTCTAACTTAAACGTTGTACATTTCAACGCTCAACGTGTCCCTTCTCATTTTTCTGATATCTTGGCATCTTTTAACAGTATTGACATTGATGCGATATTAATTTCAGAATCATTTTTAAAACCATCTTTATTATCTACGCAGTATGCAGTGCCAGGATTTGTATTGATTCGCAATGATAGGACCGGCAAAGGGGGAGGAGGCGTAGCAATATATCTCCGTGCGGATATTCAGTTCAAGATTATTGACAAACCCCCTTCACACTATTCACATTCTGCTGAATATCTCGCCATTGAAATATATTTACATCACAATAGATTGCTACTAATCGTTTTCTATAGACCTAATCTCAACATCGACTACTTGGCTGCCCTTCATAGTTTTCTTAATAACCACTGCTCAACCTATAAACACATTATCTTAATGGGTAATTTTAACACTTGTCTAATGAAAAATAATTTTCGGTCACGTAAGCTTCAATCTATTATATCCTCTTTTAATCTTCACATTCTTCCTACTACTACTACACATCATTTCCCAAACTGTGTTCCTTCACTGTTAGATTTAATGATCGTATCTTCTCCTAGTAATGTTTCTACTCATGGACAACTTGTCACTTCTTTCTCCCACCACGATCTTGTCTTTCTTTCCTACTACATTCGAACTCCTAAGCATAAGCCACAAACAGTTTTTTTGCGTAGTTATAAGAATATAAATCTGGAGGCTTTAGAAAGTGATGTTACAAATTTGGATTGGTCAAATTTAATCGATTGTCATAATATTAATGATAAAGTTAAATTATTTAATCAAAAGGTTATAAGCCTTTATGATAACCATGCACCACTTAAGAAAACCAAAATTAAAAGAACTCCTGCTCCTTGGATAACCGAGATCATTAAAAAGTGTATGACATTTAGGGATCGAGCAAAAAGCAAATACAAGAAGTTTCCTACTGAACGCAATCTTATTAATTTCAAATTACTGCGAAATCGCTGTAACTAGTTATGCCGAGATGCCAAAAGTCAATACTTTCATAACTCTCTCCAAGGTTGCAAGAGTGCAGATGCTTGGAGATTTCTGAAATCATTAGGTATTGGGAAGTCTCCTAATTTGTCATATAACGACTTTGATCTAAACGCTTTGAATAATTCTTATTCTCAACTTACTACTAAAGTATGCTCTAATGTCAAAGATAAAACTTAATTTAAAATTTAAAATTAATACTTCCGTCCTTGCTTCCTGTTCTTACCCACATTTTTAACTGTTCAATATTCACAAACACTTTTCAACAAATCTGGAAAATGGCAAACGTTATTCCTCTACCTAAAGTCACCAATCCTTCTTCCTATCGTATTTTTAGAGTTTGATGGGTATGCTATTATACTGTTAATAACATAAAGGTTTAAGAAAAGACGCCGTGAGTGGTCATAACGCCATTTAAATCTTCGTTCTCTCTCACACACATAATGACATCTCGCTCGTTGCGCTGGCTTCCCTCTATGTTATGTTGCACTTTGCAGTCCTTCGTTGTCTTTCGTGGTGATCTGTGCGTTTACCGGTTATATTTTGTCAACTACGTAAACACGTTTACTGAGCCTAAAATTTTCTTCTTAACGACTACATACTACATACGCTAACCTACGAAGAATTAATATTATTCACGTTAGGCAGTTATCATTTAAGACTGGCCAGGTCGTATTGTCATGAACACATGAGGCCAAATGGTGTCTACTTAATCGAGCTATATCGACACCAAGGTTTAATTAACAATAATATATTGATAAGAGGACGAATCCAGTCGCGACATGTCAGAGCGCGACAATACTACACATATATTTTAATAAACCCAGCTAGACAAGGTAGACAAGAAGACAAAGTTTTGTAGACTACTACTGCTCGTGTATACACGGCCGCCGTACCGTCGCGTCGGGAGCTGCGCGCATATTGCCAGTATAGTTTATTTTTTATCTTGGGCTAGACACCAACAGCAAATCGACACCCCCGCGAGATTTTTAGATCAAATCACGATTGACATTGATCACGCTGAAAAAATAATGTATAACATGAAATGTTTTTTTTTTTCGAAATTCCCATAACCCACAACATAGCGACCCTTACCATAATAAACTAGAGGCTTTTATCCGTATAATCTCACAATTTTACTTCTGTCCGCTGTGGGTTTTTTTCTCATACAATTTTCCCATTATCCTTTAGTTTAATATAATTCACTATCATTGTTATTAATTATATTATGTTTTAAATCACTATACTTATATTATTATTGTTTTTCTTTTCTTTTTTTTCATTAATTTATCGACATGACATTGTAACCATTATTAATTTGTTATATTAACCTATTATATTATGTTAAACCAATTATCTTAGACAAGTTGTAATGAATGCTGAATATGCCTTTAATAGGTGTGCATATCAGGAATACCTAATTGTAAAAAAAGTTTATAAATATTCATTGTTTTAATATGGACACTGTTGGCGTATCAAATTATAAATAAATAAATAAACCTTATGATTCTTTTTTTATTAGGGTTACCTTCATCTTTGGGAGCCCAGTAATGGGCGTTATGGTAATTCGTAATGCCGTCTTTGTCAAATTTAGACTCATCTGTCCACATAATACTTTTGTAAAATTCCGGAATGTCCTTTTTGTCGGCATTGAGCATAAATCTGCAGAAGTCAAGACACCTCGATGGATCCCCTTCCTCGATTAATAACACTAGTGTGTGATGGTAGGGGTATTATTGCCTAGCCGCATGCATTACAAACCAGACTTTCCACTGAGATATTCCTAGCCGTCGAGTGACAACATTTGTTGACGTCGTTGGGTCGACTTGAAAGAGATGACGTATTTCTTCAACTTCGTCATTATCATCATCAAGAATACCAGGTCTTCCCATGTTAGTCCGTCGCACAAGAACAGAACCAGTCTCTCGTAGTCTTCGATAAACCCTATCGAACACGCCAATATCAGGTACTCGTCGAGTAGGATATCGCCGCATGTATTCATTGCGTGCACGCAACGAAACTCCTTCGCAAAATTCATAACACATTAGCATGTCGGCATATTCCTCGTTGGTAAACGTTACCATGTTCACTATGCAAGTCAAAGTCCAGTCACAAACCACGTCAAACAGATATGTTCAAACAGTACCCAAATCCAAGCCAAGGCGCGTTATTACATAAAATTGTCGAAGAGCACTGATAACACATCTACCACGGAAGAATCGCATGAGCAGACAAAATGCTACGATTCAAAATAATATGCCTGACACCGCATTTGTCATACAAATTCCTTTTTTATTGTATAAAAGGTGACAGGCCGTAGTAATCCGGATTATTTTGTACCTATCGAAGTTCTATTATTTTACACTTTCAAATAACATTATTTTAAGATTTTATGAACTTACGTAGTACATGTCATATTTTTTTGCATAGCTAAGGAAATGCAGATGTTTTTAAAATAAGGTGCAGAGCCAGCAACATACATTTTTTTCAAATAAAACCTCTTTAAAGTTAATAACGCTTAGTGAAAATTCTTCAACTCTGAACTTTGTCGAGCTGTCTTTTTAAATTTGTTAGGGTTAGGTTAACTTTTTGAAGATCAGTTTATGGACTGGCATGTCTTCTAAATAGTTACATTGAGAAAACATACTCTAGATGCTCCAATCACGAAAAAAACGTTACAAAATTAAAAATAAGGGGATTTTTGATAAAAATCTTAAAGGTTAAATTTCGGGCACGATATGATATTATCAAATCCATCAGAAATGACCTGAAAAATAACGTCCTTTAATATTCAGTACTATTTTCCATGTAACCCTGTGTACCATTAAGCGGCCGGAGCCCTTTTAATGGCAATTTGTTTAAGATTCCTTGAGTTAGGAAACCTTGCCGGATTTGAAATTGTGGTCTAAAGCGGTTCTTACTATGAGTAATTAATAAACTTTATGCCTCGCCAAGTATCAAAATTGTACTTTTGTCGCTTCTGAATGTTGTCTCTCGTGCTGGACTGGTGATGCGCTGAAGTAGTCTTCTGAACACGAGGACCTCGCTCGATTGTGAAGCCGCAGATCTCTCACTACACTAGGGGCCCCAGTACACACACCACAATAATGTTTTTATATATCTTAAAACGAATGAATAGTTCAAATATTAGCTGCGGATCGGATTGTAAATCCAACTTCTGGAAGTTTCGGTCGGGAAGGCGCGATTAACACGGTCCTTCGCGTTCTGAGGTTTTCAACCGACTCCGCGGCGCTGGCGTCGCATAACCGGCACAATTTGAAACATGGCGGACTGTTTGACATTTTAAGTTTACCAAACGCGAACATACCGCCCACCAAAATACCACTGGTATTTTCCGAATCCGAATTATATGTGTCAAAATAATTTCTTATAAATAATAACTTCTCGGATTAATTATAATTTATAGTTGCAAACTAATTACGTAATGATTCTATAGGAAGAGGACACAACTTTACAAGAGGCCTTTTGATAACGCCACTCTGTGTATAAACTGTGGCTACACGCACAATGCCATCCAGTCCCAGATGAAACCCAGTCAATCTTCCTCAAGACCACCGCAATGGTGCCTTAAGATCATCTCTAATGATGCCTACAGTGTTTAGAGTTAACGGTTTTGAAAGTTTAGTCCATTTTGCACGTTGCGTCAACGAATGTAAATACTCATTCTTCCACGAGCCCAGAAGCCTTGTACGAATGATTGGATTAGTTGCCATCGGTTAAGACGATGCAGATCATATGTCAAAAAGTGACCTGGGGCCAAAACGGTTAGATCATTTGGATCCGTGCTTAATGGACATAACGGTCTAGAATTTAATACCCACTCAATTTGGACGAATAGCGTGTTAAATTCTTCGAATGTTAAAACTTGATTGCCCATGATAGGATAAAGATGTGACTTTGCAGCTTTGATTTGTATTTCCCACACTCCGCCAAAATGTGCGGCTGAGGGGGGATTAAATTCTAATTTAATATTTAATTCTTGTGACGCTGGCTCGAGGCTCGAGCAAAGATAGATAGTTCCGAGCGGCAACAAAATTGGTTCCACAATCCGAGTGAATAACCTTATAACGACCACGTCGACTTACGAATCTGTGTAATGCAGCGATAAAGGCTTCAGTGGAGAGAGACGATACCACATCAAGGTGAACTGCCTTAGTTGCTAAGCATACGAATTGACAAAGCCACGCCTTGTCCATCTTAGCTCTGCGATGAGTTCCGGACTTGATTCGAAAAGGTCCGCCAAATTCTACACCGACCTCCGAGAACGGTTTTACTTGATTGATCCTATACTTGGGAAGATCTGCCATGTAAGGTTGTAGCGGTTTGGGATTAGTTCTAAAACAACGAATACAATTAGCCAGGCACTTGCGAATAGCGCGTTTGGCTGATATTACCCAAAAACGTTGTAGAATTAAGTAATGAGTCGTGTTTAGTCCAGTATGACAATGCTGACTATGAACAGATTTGATTAACTTATATGTAAACGGATGATCACAGGGCAGTAACGCGGGATGTCTCTGTTGATATTCAATATCAGCACGAGAGAGGCGACCGCCCACCCTGAGGACTCCCTCCTCATCTAAGAACGGATTCAGCTTTCTTAGCGGTTTGGGTAACGTTAGTTTTGCTTTTATCTGTTGAATACAGACAGCGAACGCCACAGTTTGGACGCGTCTAACGATTAAAATCAAAGATTTATAGTTTTCTAATTCGTTTGGCATTACACCTCGGTTTTGATTGTTTGAATTCACAAGCAATCGACGCATGTATGATACAATACAAATTATTTTGTCAAGAGATGAATAACGATTTAATTGATAGTCTATTGGGCCGAGTCCGACAACTGCAGGGCCGGATACTAGAGCGATAGATCGGCGCTCCTCAGTGAGTAATAATGACTCTTCTGTAGCATTTAAAATAGGGACCTTTGAATGCCTTGGCCCACGATCTGGCGGACACGATAACGACGACGGACCAGACCACCAGCATGGCTTGTGAAGTATATCTTGTGGCAATTGCCCACGGGAACATAGGTCCGCGGGATTGTCAGCTGAAGCGACGTGATTCCATGAATCAGTAGAAATAATGTCTTGGATCATACTAACCCGATTAGCTATAAACGTATTCCAACGGGAGGCATGCGGGCGAAGCCACGAGAGCACCACTGTGGAATCGGACCACAAATAGGTTGCTTGAATGGGCAACTGGTGATCGTAAGTATCACAGATGTATTTGACAAGGTATGCAAGTACAACAGCAGCACACAACACTAGTCGTGGTAACGACAGCTTCCTAAGAGGAGCAATTCATGTCTTCGCGCACAAAGGCAGCACATTAACCGTCTCATCAGCAAAGCCGATACGAATATATAGCACTGCTCCATACGCAAGCTCTGAACTGTCACAGAATCCGTGCAGTTCATAGGACTGTGCACGATGAGTTGTAAGACAACGAGGTACTCTCACTTCCTGAATCGCCCCCAATTGATCTCCGAAGGCCCTCCAAACGCAAGCTATGTCCTCGGTAACTTCTTCTTCCCATGAAACCCCTAACAGCCAGAGACGTTGAATGAGTATTTTATTTTAATTGTCAAGGGACATAAAAAACCCAAAAGATCAAACACTTTCGAGATTTCGCTTAAAAACGCGTTCGCGTTACGTTTGGTGCATAACCGATTCGATGGCTTAACGTCAAACAAAAATGTATCAGAAACTGGGTCCCATTTGAGCCCAAGAACCTTGATCATGGCAGGTTGATCATCATAGAACGATTTAGGATTTAGAAGACAATCTTCTGAAGGAAGATTTGATAGCAACCTTGGCTCGTTAGTTGCCCATTTTCTTAACTCAAAATGGCCACGCTTCACAAGTTCTAAGAGTTGTGATTTGGCCTCCTGAGCGCTCTCAAGAGTTTCAAATCCTGCAGCTATGTCATCGACGTAAATGTTAGACCTCATTTGTTGAGCTAGAGGAAAAGTCGCCCCTTCATTCTCCGCTATCTGCTTTATGGTTCTACAAGCTAGTTATATAAAAATTAATTTATATTCCTATGCTATCGTAATGCTAAGCACTACAATAGTGCTTATCATTACGACAGCGTAGGAATATAAATTAATTTTTATATTATCCTTTAATTAGGCGCGCGGGGTCGCCGCGACCCCAAGTGATCTTCAAGTTAAGTTATTTTTTTAGCTGTTAACGCTGGGAACCCGAATTTTTTGCTAGCTTCCTGACTCTGTAGTTTCCACTGGGTTCGGTATCGCCCACTTCGCTGAGTTGATCGCACGCGCTGCACGGAGGGGCTTGGGGTCGCGGCGACCCCGCGCGACTAATAGTGTAGTTCAAAATTTAGGTAAGTAAATATTTATATATTATGATTTTAAGCATTTTTTTACCTTATTTGACATTTTTTAGAATATGTAACTGTATACTACCATTGTTTATACAATTATATTATTATAATAGATTCGTATGAAATATAAAATTGTGTTTTTTAATGTTTTTGTTTGATAAACACAGGCATTTCGCTTTTTCCCTATGCGTATACACTACGGTGGCTTGTTCAGTTTATGAAGTTTTTTAACAGTTGTTTATCTTTTGCAGAATTATTTCATCATGACCCAAAATAGGCAGAGTCTTAGATTTGATCAAATAAGTTCGTTTCTCGAAGATGAAGAAGAAGCTTTCGATTAGACTGACGATGAGTTGGGCTTAGATGGAGACTCGGACACATTTTGTGAGCCAGAGCATGAATCGAATTCAGAATTAAGTGATATCGATGAACCAACCACATCGACCTCCTTCCAAGTACCCCCCGATTCATCTACGTAGTTTTTGGGTAAAGATAAGAGTACTAAATGGAACAAATCCATTTCCAGCTAAAGAGTAAGACAAATATCTCATAATATACAAGTTACTCATTTGCCAGGCTCAAAAGGAGCAGCAAGAGATGCAAAAATAAGACTGATTTTGTTATTTTTTGATAGAAGTATTATAGAGTTGATAATGAAACATACAAATGAGTATAATATATATGTTGTTCGTAATAAATTCCAAAGGGAACGTGATGCCAAAGTTAGTTCCGTGCCTGCCTAGTGTTTTAAAAAAGCGATTATCAGAACCCGAGGTTACTATTGCTTCAACGTCAAACGATGTACTGCATTCAACAAAAAGAGGAAGGTGCTACTTCTGTCCACGAAAAGGCGACAAGAAAACAACCATTAAGTGCTACAAATACAACAAATTTCTCTGTGGCGATCACACAAAAAAAATTTGTGATAATTGTAGTTCTATGATTTTTTTTATATTTTTCTAAAAGTTTAATAAGTAATAAGTATAATAAAAACAATTAAAGTTGATTACTAATTAATATGTTTCTTATTTCATACCTATCAATTTGGGGTAACTGCAGACCCCACGCGACTAATAGTGTAAGTTTATTGGCGCGCCTAATTAAAGGTTATAGAAACTATTTGAACGAACGAGCAATGAAACCTACACAATGGATATGTTTTTTTTAATGCAAAAAACATATCTGTTTAGAATTCGGGCAAAAGAGGCAGTGCCACACTGCATGCTTGCATGCAGTCGAATTGGGCCGGCACGACCGGGGAGGAACCTCTCGCTTACACGAGACTGGCGTAAAGTGACAGCTGTGCTGTCGCGTTTCGTGCGCTGTGTAAGTAGCCGGTGGCCCATGGAGGTGGGAGGAGAAAGGAGGGCAGCGCATCTGTATAGCCTCTATGCGGATGTTTGTAGGCGTCGGTAGTCATGAAAATGGCTCCAACTGCTCGTTTGCCCTCCTAGTTTTTTCTGTAAACGTACTACATCAATAACTTCATTTCTTTGTTATAAGAACGTTATTTTATATTTGTATTATGGTTATGAAATAGTTATCAAATACATTTTATATCATCTAACCATTACGTGCTTACGTTATTCGTGTATATTATTTACATTTTTTTTTACAGAAATTATACGAATTATAAAAAAATCTAATACATAATATTTTTTTTAAAATTCAAATACATAATTTTGGATGGTACAGGAGGGCAAACAAGCAGTCGGAGCCATTTTCATGATTACTTAGGAGTGAGCGTATTTCTTTCTCTGCCTGCAAGTGCATATAGACTTCTAGCAAAACGTACACGCGGCGGCAATAGTTGCAAGTGATATAATTATAGAAGAAACCTTTTACGCGCGGGCGTGCGTTTCGTGTGACACACGAAACTGCTTTCGTAAAAAACTGTTTCGTTCGTTTTCACGAAACTGCTTTTGTAAAATAACCGTTACGTTCGTATCCACGAAACTGGTTTCGCCGTTATTATCATCGAAACTAGTTTCTGAAACCGATTACGTTTTATAACGCCCAACTCTAGGCATAGCTATTACATAGGTAGTTATAATTGAGGAGTATAAGTGGCTTTGCACTAAAGAACGCCCCCATAAACGAATCAACTAGTGCAAACGTTACAATACGGTGCAGAAGAAACCCGGTATGTAACGGTATTTAACCTATATTCTTGTAGCGTTTTGTTAGAGTCAGCTCTCCACAGAATACGCTGATAATCACGTTGATCAGGAGCGATTAGAATTTGCCTATACATTTGGCGAATATCAGTAATAAAAACGACTGCGTGTAAACGATAGTGAAGTAGCACAGCAACGATATTATTTTGAAGTTTAGCTCCCGTTAGCAACGTGTCATTTAATGATTTGCCTTGTGCATCCTTGGCAGACGCATCGAAGACAACACGAAGTTTAGTAGTTGGTTTTACGATGCAGTGATGTGGTATGTAATATTTACCTACATTTAAGTCCTGCGCATCTACTAATGTCATGTGACCGGATTCGACATAGTCTCGCATGAATTCAGAGTATTGTCGGTGTAATTCAGGATCGCAAAAAAAGCGACGTTCGATAACATGAAAAAGTCGAATGCAATGTCGCGAGCACTCCTAAATATTGGTTCAGCATTATCCTTAAAAGGAAGTCTAACGATATACCTACCCGATGAGTTACGACTATGTTCCGAGGCAAAACGTTGCTCGCACAAGATTTCGTCCGAAGTAAGTGTTGACGCTTCAGGGACGCTGACAATCTCCCAGAATCGCTGTACAAGCGAACACAGCTCAATATCGGGTTTTGACGAGAAATGAAGTAGCGATGAGCTCACTAGAGACGTTCTACCTAACAATAACCAGCCAAATACGGAATTGAAGGCGACTGGTTGGATGATAGTGCCATTTACGCGTTGACATAATAACGAGTCCACGAATACATCTGCGCCTATCAGGATATCGATAGGTCCTGGAATATCAAAACCAGGGTCTGCTAACGGAAGCGATTTGATGTGAGACAAACCCACGGTATTGAGTTTAGCTATTGGCTGGTCGCCGCATATTTTCGAGATAACGTGTAAATCTACGTTAAACAATATTTTGTCTTTAGACGCAATCGAACAATTTAGTAAGCCGTCTGTATGTGCCGCCAGGCCACCTAAGTCATTGATATTGGTAACGCATGAAGTTGACTTGAGATGTAAGCGTTGAGCAGCGTTCTTAGTAATAAAATTGTTCTGACTGCCCGTATCTAACAATGCTCGGAACGAGTGCAGTTGTCCGTTCGAATCCTCGACCCTGTATTATAGCCGTGGCTAGTAACACAGTCGAGTTACACACAGAAGACGAATAGGGAATATGCATGTATTTTTTTTATATTTTTAAATGATAATTTACATAATTACATTAATGTAAAAAAAATATCAGCGCTGAAAAAACAATATTAAGTTCAAAAAAAATGTTTCAAATTAGTAGGCCGATAACAGCTTTTTAAACGATCGCCATTTTGCCGCGCTGACATGACGTCACGCATCATAACAACCACCAATGGCAATGCTCCAATGCTCGTGAACAATGATGTTATTTAAGAACTTTGACGTCACAATTCGTTCCGACCAATGGCGTGCGTTCCACCTAATTCAATCTTCCCGCATAATTTTTGCACTTTTCAATAATTATTTTCTGATTGAAAACAAAATTATACAAAAAAATATTAATACGTACGCACATCTACAGGAAAAGACTTTACATATAAAAAAAATTATCATTATTTGAATCATACGCATATTCCCTATTACAAACACGAGTGGGGCTACGATTTTTTACCATTAAGGCAACGGATTGAGAGTCGGAATTAACCTTGTGAGTAGGTCTGTCAACTTCACCAGCGCGATCTTAGTGAAGTAACGTATGATGTTTATGTTTACACTTTAAACAACGAAATATAGAAGCGCATTGTTTTATTTGATGAGACGACTTAAGGCAGTTGAAGCACCACAGATTTTTTATCGCGATAGACATGCGCTCATCCACAGGTTTACTAAGAAATTATATACATTTATGAAGAGAATGAACATCGGAACAATATGCACATTTTGAATTAAATTTATTTTGTTTAATTATGTTATTTGATTTCTCATCATTAGATTGCGGGGAACTACTGGAAACAAGGGTATGCCGAGGCAACGGAAGCCTATTATTCGTATTAGTTGATGTTTTAGACACCTCTTTGAAGGACCGAGCCACCTTCTCAATCTTAGCAAAATGGCTGTCACGTATTTGTGCTCCACATTTCGAACACAAGAATTGTTTTATGTCATCAAAAGTAGGACACTACGAATAGCCACACCTTTCCTCAAATTCCCGACGTATTTTAGAATCTAATTTCGATAAAATATGATACGATAAGACAAAATCCCAAAGCTCAACCGGCAACTTGAGTGTTCTTAGTATGCTTAAGTTCTCATCAATAACATCTAAGGGCCAACCCACACGGACCACAACCACACCACATCGCAGCGTCAAAATGTAGTCAAGCTGTGGTTACGTGTGAATAGTGTCGATGCCACTTTTTGTGGTTGCGATGTGGTTGCGTTGTGGTTGCGATGTGGTCGCGACGTCGTTGCGATGTGGCCGGTATTACACAAGTGGTCGATAACAACTGCAAAATGTGGTTCGTGTGAATGACTTTATTCATTTTCAATACAAAATATGAGCCCGGCAACGTGGTTGTGGTTGTCGCGTGGTTGTGGTCGTCGCGTGGTTGTGGACCGTGTGGGTTGGCCCTAACGATTTACGGAATTCATTTGCGTTTTGAAATTTAAAATTAATGTTTGAAAATGTCGCGCCAACATGTGAATGCTAACTCACGATTATTTTGATAACGAGCAGTCAACGCCGCATGAGCGTCCGTGTAATAATCACCTGTTACCGGAAAGGTACGAATGAGCGTTAACGGATCGCCTCGCAAAGATGAAACTAGATAATGAAATTTCTCGACGTCCTTGAGCGACGGACAGTTATGTATTTTTTTTTATTTATTTAATTAAACACTTATTCAATAACTTATAATTTTGTACAAATCAGGTGTAATCAAAAACTCATTCAATTCAGAGCGTTAAAGGCGTCAATAAATTCCGGCCACAGTTTAACGTCACCCGAAAACGTCGGTAACTGTATCTTAGGAAGCTGTATACGCATACCACTATCATCCTGTGGAGAAATCTCGGACTGATTTAAAATTGGTCGCACGAACTGTCGTCGAAGGGACATCACTTGAAAGTAGGTGTCATCAAAACAAGTCCGTATTTCATCATCCGTCTCCTCTTCATCGCAGTCCACATGCCCCGATAACAACTCAAGAATTGCAAAGTGTGTGGATTCGAACTCCGCTGTCCAATTTACGAGTTCATCACAATACGAAAGAAAGAGATCTATTTGAGTTGTATCACTGCGGGCTAATTGGCCGACTTCACAAGCCTTTAAAACATGATTTAAAGCAGTAGTACGTTTTCTACGCAATATCAGTAGCTCTAGTACAGTGTAACATTCGGATTCTGTATGTTTTTGAACGACTCAATTTTCGAGTACTACGCTTCGAATTATAATACATAGTTACGTATTTATTTTAAAAAACTAGATGTAATAAAACGTTAGATACGTGCGAATAAATAATAGGCCTGCAGATTGAGCTCATTTTAACCCTCGAACCGATTTGGAAAAGGTAATAGGTTGAAGCATGGTTTCTTCGATTGTTAATACAAAAACACATCTTCAGTTAAAAATTACCCGAAATTAGTTGATCGGAACACATAAAAAACATTAAAAGACGCAAATTTTTCCATAACACCTAATTGGCATAATTTTGACTCCAACTCGCGATATCTCAGCGAATAATGAATATTTTTGTATGAAATTTTAACAGGATATTCTTTTTACTATGTAAAAAGATGTAGTGTAGTTGCGATCTCCTAATTTTTTATTTAAACAATTTGGTGAATTTTTAAACTTTTTTTTTTTCAGAAAACACGTTTTTTTTTTCAAACGAAAAAGTTGTGTTACAAAGTTTTCTTTATAGAATTTTTAATATTACAACATTAAAGAAGATTAGTTAAAGAAGTTTTCTGGAAAGTTTCAAGTCAAAATATTTAACAGAAAAAAAGTTATGGCGAATATAGTTTAGCGTCGGCGCGCGCGACCGATACACATTGATGCGCGACGTGACTTAAATTAGTCAGGGTACATAAATAATAGATTTTAAAAGATGGTATCGATTTTTATTATTTAAGTGAAACTATTATTTATCTTCATTAAAAATATTTACATCTTCTAAAGGCTGAAGTGAACAAGTCGTGGCACAATTGCAAATAAGGCAACATTTAAGTCCAGCATTATAGCACGAACAAATGTCACAAGTTGTTGCAAGAAGTTTTTCTTGCTCTGCAGTTACAAAAGAAGAGAGCAAATTCCTTTTTCACTAATTTTAATCGATGGTCCATCTACAATAATGTCACAAAAAACACAAATTTCATTAACCATACTGCACGTTACGCTCTCACAGTATACAATTCATAAATCATTGCTAAATAGTTCATCTGTCAACATGACGTTTGATCGCGAAAAAAACAAAAGAGTGTGCATCGACCTTGAAAATTGCGACAACCAGTGCTGTGAGTCACGACGTGCATCAAATTGTATCTTATCGTAGCTTTAACTAATCTACTTTAATGTTGTAATCGATAAAGAAAACTTTGTAACACAACTTTTTAGTTTGAAAAAAAAAACGTGATTTCTGAAAAAAAAAGTTTAAAAATTCACCAAATTGTTTAAATAAAAAATTAAGAGATCGCAACTACACTACATCTTTTTACATAGTAAAAAGAATATCCTGTTAAAATTTAATACAAAAATATTAATTATTCGCTGAGATATCGCGAGTTGAAGTCAAAATTATGCCAATTTCGTGTTATGGAAAAATTTGCGTTTTTTAATGTTTTTTATGTGTTCCGATCAACTAATTTCGAGTAATTTTTAACTGACGATGTGTTTTTGTATCAACAATCGAAAAAAATATGTTTCAACCTATTACTTTTTCCAAATCGGTTCTTTCATTTCTAGCGCACTTTTCGGGGGGTAATCTGCACGCCTATACAGTTTTTATTTTTTCATCAAAACCTGTGTTTTTGATATTACAAATTTATTCGGTTGGGGGTGCGAGTCATGTACCTAACCTTATGTTTTTTTGCTTGTTTGCTTCTATATTCCATAAACAACAATAAAAATAATAAATACTCGTTGTGGTTAGACCTTGTCTTCTACTTCTTCTGGTGGTTGTTACCTATTAAATGCCTGTATTGACACGGAAGAACAATGGCTTCAAAACCGCATAATTTTTTTTAACCGGTTTTGAATTGACATTCGTATTATACAAAATAGTACAATTAGTTTTCTGGCTAATACAGTTTGGCTTCATATATGAATGGATTAATCTATTTTTTCTTTTTTTCATAGTACCTATTTTGTTGCAAACGAGCAGTAGGAGCCATTTTCATGACTACCGACCGTTATACAAATGCGTTGCCCTCGATTCCCTCCACCTAAGCGTCAGCTTCCCCCTGTGAAGAGACAATTATAGTGGATGTATTACCATCGAATCAGGTACATATGTACTACTAGCTGCGCCCCGCGGTTTCACCCGCGTAAATTTCGATCCCGTAGAAAATCGAAAATCATCCCATGGCAACCCATAGGAACATTTTTTCGGGATAAAAGTTAACGTGTTAATCTATGTTACCCTCTATGTGTGTGCCAAATTTCTTAAAAATCGGTTCAGCAAACAAACAAACAAACAGACAAACTTTCGCATTTATAATATTAGTGGTATAGGTAAATTCAATAACGATTTAGCTTTAGTTCACTTTCCTTGAGCCATATAGGTTACTCCTTCATGTGGAGACAAAATAACAAAGCAGCTGATTATGCTGATAGTTATGGTCAGTAGTCCAAAAACCTTGCTCGGTTTTTTATGTAATAGGGGGCAAACGAGCAGGTGATTTGTGATTACCACTGGCCCATAGACGTCCGCAAAACCAGGTGTCTTGCAGACGCGTTGCCGGTGTTTAAGAAGGAGGTACCTCTGCTCTTTTCTTGAAGAAACTTTGCTCAAGATTAACGTTTTACAACAATACGTGGTCACACTGAACCGTGTTGAATTATGCGCATATCCACAAAGGGTATACAAACAATACCGCTATTGTCTAACAGCGAACTTAAATCACGTGCCAGTGCTTACCCTGAATGCCTAACTCGCGTAGGATTCTTACTAACAAGTATTAATGTACTAAGTACTACTTAAAAGTAATTTATTTCATGAGCCAGCAGTATCGCTTGATTATCGTTTTAAGCCCGTGGCAAATTCGTCATCCTATTCTTCCGCAGTTGCTATCTAGATTCAGGCAATAACTAATAACTTAAATGCTATGACCACCAAGCAACTATATTACTTGGTGGTCGTAGCCTCAAGAGAGAATTTTGCATCATTTAATTCACATTTTGTATTGTATTTCACAGTAGGTAAAACTTATAAAGATACAACTGTGCTCTGTGAAATTATCGCGATAAAAAATAGATGTTGGCCGATTCTCAGACCTGCCCGAATGCACACAAAATTTGATGAGAATCGGTCGAGCCGTATCGGAGGAGTATGGTAACTAACATTGTGATACGAGAATTTTATATGTAGGTATATATAGATGTAGAGAATAGAAGAGACTTATCTGGACGTATGAATTGACATTTCGTTTCATTTACTATGAATAAGTTTCATTGCAATGTTAGTAGGTACATACAATGTAATAACTAGGCAAGCGCTAAACAACTTATTGTTTTAACTACTTACTAAACTTAGGGCCACTTGCACGAATCAGAGTTAAACATTTAACTCGGAGTTAAATAGCTAAATCAAGGTGAATCGACCTTGATTAGTTATTTAACTCCGAGTTAAATGTTTAACTCTGCAAGTCGTGCAAGTGGCCCTTATTGTCGTATTCTTAGATCTATTAAACCATAGACTTAATAAAATATACTTTTTATTAAGTCTATGAATTAAACATTTTTTTTAATCGTCAAGCGTATACACTCAGCTGTATTTGTGTAACGAGTTTGCACGTTTACCTCGGCTTCAAATTCACCCTTGTAAGTTTCTATTTCATGCAAAATGATCCTACTAATATTATAAATGCGAAAGTTTTTCATGAAATTTTGCACACACATAGAGGGTAACTTGGATTGACACATAGGATAGTTTTTATCCCGAAACAATGTTCCTATGGGATGCCATGGGTTGATTTTCTATTTTCCACGGGATCGAAATTTACACAGGTGAAACCGCGGGGTGCAGCTAGTCTAACATAAAACAAATTATCTCTTCTTTATTTCTCTCACTTCACTCCAAAGATGCGTGCCTACCAATAAGTACTAGCGTCATCTTCCCGGTCAAGGCAAGCGCCCGCTATGGGCCGGACCCCATAGTATTTTCCCATCTTGCCTCCCTAATGTTTTGGTCAATTGCTTTGTTCTCCTCCTTTGTAACAAGAGGCACAGGCAAAATAGGATAAGTCTCATTTGACTAAAAGTCGCGTACGTTAAAGTACAGTTTTATTATAGATACCAACTTTCAATTTATCCTATGATATTTATTACTAGTTGGGTTAGTTTAACAAAGATTTCTACTGATGGAAGATTTCTATTGATGGGTTAGTGCAGGTAATCATTTTCATCCTCAATAAACACATTGCATACTCGTAAATTTCCACTAATGACTTCTTCATCCTGAATTAGTGAGTACATAAATCTTATCATCGCCGATTTTTTATATACAGGGGCAAACGAGCCGTCGGAGACATTTTTATGACTACCGACTCCCATATTATCACGCCGCGCGCCGCCGCGCCGCGCTGGCCCAATTCCGCTGCATGCATTCATGCAGCGTGATATTTCCACTTACTAATATTATCTAATATCTATATCATTATCTAACTAATTATTATCCTGTTAAATACCTTCTCAATGAACGTTAAGACTAGTATGATTAATCCTACTAATATTATAAATGCGAAAGTTTGTATGTTTGTTACTCTTTCACACAAAAACTACTGAACGGATTTTCATGAAACTTTACAGTAAAATAGCTTTCATTTCAGAATAACATAATAAGTTAAAATTTATAGATATTTTGTAAGTCCGAAATCCACGCGGGCGAAGCCGCGGGCGGAAGCTAGTATATTATAATTATGTAAAAGTTAAAACCATTATGAGAACAAACTGAGGTGCAATGTGCATGGTTCGGACCAAAGATGGTTATGTAGAGCTGAATGGGTTCTGCATTGTAGAAAATCTGTGGCGCTCTAGTCGATGCTGATGCATCCAGGAATAAAAGTTAGTCGCCTGTTTACAGTTGTGGGTGCCGAATAATTTTTAAGGCCTTTTGGGTCCTTGATTTGATATAATTTTAAATGTTTAGGTGCCAATAAAGCCATGAAGGAATTGTAGAGTCTACGTCATAGCCCATAGCAGTTGCTACTTTTACTACGTACAGAGAAAAATGTAAGTCTCAATAATCCTCAAACGAACGCCCAATGTTCTCGTAGATAAATGCACTTTCGCAAATCGCGATACCAAAAGAAAAGAAAGCTCTTGCATGTTCATATTAATAAGTGTAATTAAGAATAAGCATACGTCATGATGATACAAATTGATGATTATAAATAAATAAAATAGACTTGTGATATTACCGTTATTTGTGAAAGCTGAGAGAGTAGAGCGTGTGGTACGCAGTTCGTAGTAGCCCGGCGCGCGCGCAGACGTCGCGACGTATACGCTCGCTTGCGGTGTGACCAAGTTCAAGATTAAGTGAGAGCAGTACAAGAAAATACTAGCCAGAAACAAATAAATAAAAAATATTATTAAGAAGTATATTTGAAGAAAAGGTAAGTTGATTTTATTTTAAATATTTTGTGTTATTGGCTTTTAACTTAAATCTAAAAAATATATACCTACATAAAATACTTAGAAATAAATAAAAAATCAAGTGTATTGTATACAACCTAATTATTTTTTAATATTCTGCGATAAAAATAGCTAATATTTTAATTGTATGTCAAATTACATTATTTTTCATTAATTTTTAAAGGTAGCAACTGTTGTACCATTTAAGTTTTCCTCAATTTATATTAAACCTTGAACATGAATATAATCTGATAATAATGCATTTACATAATATGTATATTTATATAGATGAAATATAATATCCATTTATTTTTAAAAGATTTAATTATGCAGGAAGTGGATACCTACTAAGAGGGGCACTGAGATATAATCTGATGAACTTTAAACTTCTACCTTTTTAACTTAAAACTTCTGCTTTAGTTACGGGGTAGTGCCCCACTGCATACATGTGCACCTCTTGCCTCTGGCTACCTCTTGCTTATACGATACCGGCGCGCGGCGTAACATGACAGCTGTGCTGTCGCTTTTCGTGCGATGTGCAGTAACCGGTGGGACGACGACAATGGAGGGCAACGCATCTGTAGGTACCCATTACTTCTATGCGGATGTCTATGGGCCTCGGTAGTCTTTTTTGACAAACGCTCCTGCGCTTTGCGAAGAACACGGGTATAATATCACCAACTTGTGACTTTAGACCATTATTATAAATGAAAAAATCCTATAATACGCGTGCGACGGCTGTTACTGTATAGTAAATAAATACTATGCAAGTAAAATATTTATTATTATTAAATACATACATATTATGTCGTAGATGTGGTCAATATCTTAGGGTTAGAGGAGTGTTTGTCTTGGAAAAATGTATTTGCCATCAATACGTTCTTTACTGACCTACATCACCAAAACTTGACTTTGAACTATGAGATTGCGGTTTAAAGCCGGTGGCGCCTTTTAACGAAGGTGCAAGAAAAATATTTTTGATAGAAATCGATATGTCCAAATACAATTCATGTTTCAGTATATTCAAATAGTAACTACTACGTGACACAGTTTTTATTTTTTTTTATTGACGCTTAAACTTTAAAGGCTTAGCACCTATACACGACGACGCGGATGGACTTGGCTTTGATTTGGTCATTATCAGGTACTCAGAAGTGAAAACTTCTTAAGCGGCGTTCCATAAAATATTATTAGTTCGCAACAGCAAAAGCACTTTCATGTGTTAAGTAAGTGTAGCATTTTAAGATAGCATGAAGCTTTCATATTTTCTGTCATCAGTCATAGGGACTGTCGACAGAAACAAAAGCTTTGTGACTATCTGGTTTTTATATAGACCATAACCTCTATATCTATACTAATATTATAAAGATTTGTATGTATGTACGTATGTAATGAACTCTGACACTACTGGACTGTCGAAAACTCTTTCACCCTTTTAATGCTACATTATCACAGATTTACAATGGTTATTTTTATAATTTTTTTCACCGATGCCAGCCTGACGCTGGAGGAATCCTGTTGCCTGCGGATCTGGGACCTTCCAATATAGCGGCTGAAGGTACCCGCAGGGGTTTAGTCGGTAGGGGAAATAGCCGAGCCCGATACTGTGTCCGGTTGTGCAACCCGGGCTCCTGGGTAGCGTACGTAAAGGTTGCGTTACCAAAAAAAAGGCTATTTTTCCCGCGGGAAAATGCTTCATTCCCGTCGGAAAACGGGTAAACCTGGATGGGCGCTGTCATCCTTAAATTGACATATAGGTAACAAGGTATTCCGTTGATGCATTATTGCATTGATTAAGTGAGAAGATGATCGGCTTAAACGTTCCTGTTTTATAGTTTAAATGAGTAAGTAGTATGTATGCCAACTATAAAAGAAATCTTTTTGAAGTTTACAATTTAATTATCAATTGGATCCAACAACAACCTGTTGCAATCTCTAACGCTGTTTCTAAATAATTAGTTTATTAATTTTGTGTTCTCTTAAAGGTAAATTGCTTAATCTTGCTTAAGAATAGAAAACAGTGTTTCATATGGCAATAGAAGTTACATACCGTGAATATTGAATAAGTGTTATTATATTATATATCTATTATATAATATCATGTTCATGTAACACACATATCTACATAATGTACAATACTAGCTGCGCCCCGCGGTTTCACCCGCATTAGTTTGGATCCCGAGGAAATATCGAGATAGGTAATAACATGTAGCCTATATGTTGACCAGACCCGTTAGTAATATTCGTGCAAAATTTGAATTAAACCCATGCGGTTTTTGAGTTTAGCTTGGTAGGCTAGTATACCTACAGACATACAGCTAAACAGATGAAAATTCTAAAAACTATATTTTGGCTTCGATATCGATTGTAGATCACACTCCAAGTATTCTTTTAAAAATATTCAATGTACAGTTTTGACTTTCTTACGATTTTATTATATCTATATATAGTCCCTTTCCGCTGTCTCTGT